>JAMPIV010017394.1:0-209662 GCA_024509875.1 Oreohelix idahoensis
GCAAGAGGCCAAAAACAGGTCACCTGACGACCCGATATTTAATCCGCATGTTTTATGGTATGGTTGACTTAAATCCGTTATCTCCAGATTCAGGCCGCTGGTCGGAATAGGTTTGTGACCCGTACTAGATTTTAGGAAGAATTAAAACATTTACACCCCAATATAAATTATCATCCAAACACCGCAAACGGTATAATTATTATTCACTCGGCTATAAGCTTTGATTGATAAACACAAGTGTAACGCTTTTTTATCGTTCTTATTAACCCGTGAAATAAATTTTGTCTTACAAAAATTTTACACATGCTGGATAGAAGAATAAACTATTATATATTTGTCGGTCTTTACAATTGCCTAGGGTATTTACTCGTCAATTAAAATATCTCTTACTGGTTTACTAGCAATTAATTTAAATTTAACATACCGCTGGAAGAATTAGCGATAAGTTAATTTACTCTGCTAGCAATTTAACACAGTAACTCCTAGTGAACATATAATGACGAACTTACAATTACAATCATCAGAATGCTAGTACAATATAGTTACCGCAACCAGAGACAAAAGAAACAATCTCACATCGGAAAAATACTACGACACACCGACTAAGAGTTGGCGCTAGCTGTACTTATATTCGCGGCTTACTATATAAATGATTTTAAAAGCTGGTGGTATATATATTAATGTGGTATAAACTTCGGCTAGTACTTGCTAAGAGCATAACGGACTTCGCCCCGATTTTGGGAAATCTGCGGGACTCAATCCTGAATCAAAGCAATGTTCCACCCACCTTATGCGCCCCAGATTTTGGCAGCGAACGGCGTGCTTTTGATCTGGCGTCTCTCACTGTAGCTAATAGGTTCTGAACGAACGGATGTGGGGGAGGGGGGTAACTGTGATTATCTTCCCTTTCCTCAGATGAATTCAACTTGACCAGATGTAACCGAAAGTAGTATCTCACTTATTCGGCCCTTGATTTTAAAACCATTAGACGACTCATTTACTCTGATCTATCACTATTCAGCGATTTGGCCCAAATCGTTCGCGTGTATACAGTTAACGGCTCTGGACTAGCTAATAAGTCTGTTTGTAAACATTCCTAGTGCCTGTCCGACATAAAAAAAGAAAATAGGCGTGGCTATAATATTTGAGTTCGATAGATATCGAAACGCATGCCTTCTGCGTTAACGAAACATGAATATTAAAAAGCAAACAGAGGTGGGAAACAGGTGGAAGCAAAAAACGTGTTGATACCATGTAATATATTTACATAACTCTGTCACATTAATCTTTTACAAGCCCCGCACCCCTTTACAGCGTCTTAAGAAGCCTTGCACCCCTTTACAGCATCATAAGAAGTCTCGCACCCCTTTTACAGCATCATAAAAAGGCTAGCACTCCTTTTAACGCCCCTTATGAAGTCTCGCAGACCTTTACACCTTTCTTTAAAAACCTCGCTCCTATTTTAAAGCACATTAAGAAATCTCGCACCCCTCTTAAAGCACATAAAGAAATCTCGCACCCCTTTTAAAAGCTCAATAAAAATCTCGACCCCTCTTATAGCATATTTAAGGAGCCTCGTACCCATTATCTCTAGCACGCAACACCAAGAAAAAGTACGTTGTAAGCAAAATATTGATTACCAAAATGTGCCTAAGCCTCCCCGTAACTAATATGATGTCAATGCTATATTATGTTAACATATTCGTTGAGTTCTGCGTATTATACGAGTATTCTGCGTGTTATGATAATATCGGCCAAATAAACTCTCTGGTATGCCTGCACCCCCATAAAGTGGATCTCACACCCCCAGGGGGTGATTGCACTCCTGAATCAGGAGCACTGATACTAAACGAAAACATGTATAATTACAACTCTAAAAACGAAAGGCAACATTTCATACAATACGATATTATGATGGTCCGTCCTATCTTTCTAATGTTAAAATGAAAAGTTAATCATTATCAGTAAAGTGTAAAATCAAGTGATATTAAAGCATCACGAAAATGTTCGTACAATCACTGACGAAATATAAATCCGATTTATTTAAGAGAAGGTAGTAATAATGTTGCACCGTGTTATTTCCAGAATCTCTGGGGAGACCCAAGGACAGATGGGGCCACTGATCCCTCTGCATTGTCTATCGTAGCTTTTGATATGTAATTATGATTCGCCTTCTGATCCCGTCTGAGTGGAACTAGAAAGGTGGTGGTCTCAGTGAGAGATAAGGTAAAGAACTAGGGGGGCTTTCCGAAGGTGAAATGTGAAAGGTTAAAGTTTGTCCTGGATTTGAGAAGCTCTTCTATTCCAGCTCTCCGTTTCCGACTGAAATTCGGTGATCAGACAGTGTCCTTTCTGTATATATAGCATATATTCTATATCAATATATCTCATCTATCTATATTATATATATATATAATAAATCTTATATTATCTATTATACACGACTCACACCACACCCAGGACTAAGTGCCGACACTTCAGGACGCACAAACGTGAAACTATATTAATGGAGTAGGGCATATTGGGCCGCGCTGCTGACCCAACAGGAAAAAATTCAGATTTCTGTTCCGTTTATTTACATAAAGACAAACTTCACAACAGCTATTATCAACATATCAAATATAAAAATTCATAGGTTACAGAAATAATAAAGAAATAGACTCATACGCTGCACATCACGAGATAAAATCCCGTTAGAGACGACCTTATATAAACCCCCAACAGGTCAAAATAGAATCGCACTCTGGTTAGGATTAGACTATACTGTAAAGAACAGGCGTTTTTAACTTAATCTATCCTGAACAGAACAGTATAGCAAAACATAAGAAGAAAAAAAACACAAAGTGAGAACATTTGATTACCCAATATAAGAATTAATCATTCCTGCTTTCTTTCCGCTGACAAACATGTGATCAATTTTTATTTACTCGCATACCAAAATACGTGTTTACAACAGGCTTGAACATCTCTCATGCTCCAAGTAAAGATTCAGTGTCGGTTCTTTTGGCAAAGTAACCCCAGTTCCTCAATGATGATTAATCCTAATATTTGGTGAACGGTTACTTTGTTATTAATATTATTGACTCTGTTCATGTCACAGCAATATAGTCCCGGTATGGAAAAAACACAACATCCGAGTTCCAATGTCCCATGTCATAGCTTGAAATATCGCTAGTTAAATCGAAAGTCCGGTAGATAAATCTTTTTTCTGGGTACCTCCGCCATAACACAAGTGGTTGGTACTCGGGTCATGTTAACTTTTGATATTCTTCGCCACAGCGGGCTGAGTAGAAGAAAATGCAAAAGAAATAGGGTAGCTAAATGTCCAGTTAAATGTTATTCTTTAGTGTCATACTATTTGTACGGCTCTCTCTCTCTCTTCTTTTCTCTTCTCTCTCTTCTCTCTCTTTCTCTCTCTCTCTCTCTCTCTCTCTCTCTCTCTTAGGGGACAAAGAGGCCCAACCGGACAACCTCGACGACCCGATTAATTTCAATAGAATGTCTTTTCTAGTCTTTGTTTGGACTAGACTTCGACCCTTCTCAGATTAAAGGCACTAGGTAGATTATGGGTTTGTAGACCCGTTACTAAGATTAGGCACAGAAAAGTAACAAACATTTAAACCACAATCTCAATTCAATCTAACCGCGTAAAGGTATATTATTAATTATCGTAAAAAAAAAAAACCAAGTGCAATAAGCGGCTAGTCATTATAAAATTTACTCATAATGAATCAGACAATAAATATATATTTTCGTCAGTACTCATACTGACTAGTGCCTTTACTAGTCGATTAAATATCTCATACCGGTTAATAGCAATGTAATTAATCACTCCTACAGCGGGCACAAATTAGCTAAAAATTATTTTACTTCTTGCTAAGCAATAAACACAGAAAATCCTAGTGAAATATAATGACTTAACAGTTAAATCACTCGAACTTCTAGTATAATATTTAACGCAACACAGAAATTTAAAACGATCTCCAATCGAAAAACTGAGTAATTCCAATGGTAAAATGGATCTGAATTTGAAGCTAGACGTCTGAAAATTCTGTGGGTACTAGATAAAACTGAGTTCGCTCGTTCGCTCTTTTGTCTGCTTGATGCTGTAACTACCTGCTTCACCTGAAAGTTGGCTATAATTGGGGTAATATTGTGTGTAGGTTCTTCGGTGCTAGTCGTCTGTTAGTTCCTGAAAAAGCACGGTCCTAAAAGGGACCATAGCTGACTGTCTGGATACTTCTATCGTTGCTTGTCTGTTTTGGTGTCGTGCGTTCTCATTGTGTTTCATTCTGCCTTTACGGGTTACAAACGGTTATCTTGGGGTATATAGGTGTTTAAGTTCTTCTCTGGTATCTCGTTCTTAGTCCTGGAGATGATTGGTCTGAAAAGGACCCTGGCTGCCTGTTCGGTCTCTACGATTCGTTGATTCATTTTGGCTTACGTGTTGTTCTATGGCTGTTGCTATTACCTTTGTATGAAGCCATTATGGTTTTTGATGATTATTTGGTGTTTCCGCTTCTTTTCTTCTTTCTTGATTTCTGTTAGTACTTCGAACGATTTCGGTTATTAATTATTTTGTCTTTAGTTTTCTTTGGTTTGCTCTCTACTTTTTGTAAGGATAATCCTCAACGGATCCTTCTCTCTGTTTCCAATTCTTTTGAGGATTTTCTTCGTTCTCTTTCTTTAGCTCTGATAGAATTGGCGAGGTTGTCGACCTTCCTATCTCGTGTTTGATGGATTTCATTTCCTGTATACACTTGGCCCCCACCCCCCTGGGGCACTCCTGTAAGGCTCCTATTGGTTTCGTCTCTTAAGGCATCTGAGTCTTCGTTTGTGTTGCTTGTAGCGTCTCGACTTTTAGTTGTTTGTTTTAAAGTCTCCGCACCTCTGAGGTTATTTTTACCACAGCTTGGGCTCGTGTGTGCTGTTCCTATTTTGACAAGTGCCGCCTGATGGTCACTACTCGTTTCTTGCTTCTCTGAAGGAGATGTTGTTTGTTAATCGAATTCCTTCAGTAATGGTCCTTTGTCCGCATAGAAGGAGTCGGACATCCAACGTATCTTGCCCCGTGGATTCCCGAGGACAGTTTGCAACATTTCTTGTTGGAGTTGCGTACTTTATAGTTGATGATCTTTTTTTCGCCTCAGACATTCGTTATTATGCGTGACTTCCCGCACAATAACCGACAAACTGTCTCTCTCCTGCAAGTTTTCTTTGGTATGGTGAAAATTGCCTGGCAGTTTGAGCACTGCAAAAACAGGAGGGATGTATTCTTTCGGTTTTTCGGCATCTTTCCGTCCTAGGTTTAGTTTGAACTTGGTCTTGAAGTACCTTCAATAGTTTAGGATTACTAGGTTTGTGTCCGTCTTGTCCCATCGTCCTCTGTCTTTCCCTCCTGTGTTTATTTTGATATCCTGTTTTCTGCTTGCAGGAGGCTGTGGACTTCTTGTGTCGATCGATTGTTGTCGAACCCCTCTTTACAACTATCTTTTTGGTCTTTTCTTGAAGAGCTCCCATAGTAAAACTTTTCATCTGAGTGGGGTAGCTGATGTCTTTGTGTCCGGACTTCTAGTTCGATTATCAGTTCCGGATTCTTCTCCGTGTTATTTTTAGCGATATTATAACACCATTTTTCGCGAGCCTTGCCACTCTATTAATGCTCCTCTTGCCCGTTATTGCCGCTAGGATACCGAGTCACTTTATCGTCGGGTAGGGCCCTGAGTGTGGCCCTCACTTCCCGACAGTCTGAGTGGATTTTTATGGTTCTCCTCGCCTGTGATATCTCGTGAGAAACAGCATGTCTCTGCTTTGCGAAGCTGTACTTTCCGACATCTGACTCAGTTTGAGTGCGTGGTCTGTTGGAAACGGAGTCTCATTCTTTCCTCGCCTGTATCATGTCCTAAGTTTCCACCGAAGTTGTCCTGGTCACTTGCATGATGGAGACTCGAAGATGATATCATTGTTTTGATGGTGGATTTATTTTTGTCTGGCTTCATGTATTGTTACCCTCCTGTTGATGAAGTTTTGTGGCCTTGATTTGTAGATGTTGTCTGGTCACTACACAAGTAGGAGCCGCCGCCTCGACATCATCGTTTTATTCAGGTGTGTTTGCTGTTGTTTTGCCCTTGGCTTCGAGTCTGGTTGTCCCCTCTGCCTCCGACGCTTTGGGTTTGCCTCATCGGTGTTTCCCCCCCCCCCCAACCCCCCCCCCCCCCCGTTGACACTGCCGCGTTGTTCGGCCTTCTGAGAGGGACCGGCCCCCGACGCTAGTAAGGTATGGGAGTAGTCCTTGTTCCCCGCTGACTCTCTTTGTTCTTATGCAGGTTTGCTTGTTTGCTGCGGCTGACAAGTGTTTTGAGGGCTTGCGATTAGACTGTTTCCTTGCTCTTCTTCGCCTTGGTGGCGTCGTACGAGTCATGTTAGTATCATTGCCAATCGTAATAATGCTCCAATGGGTGAGCGATGTGTACGTCGTTAGTTTCTGTCGGATAAACTGAGTTTGAAGGATGCGGTATATAATATGATTTAGATAGAAAAATCGCTAACGAGTGCGAGATATCACGCCTTTTGGGAAAATCTTGTGGTCAAATTCTGAATGAAAGCTAAATTAGCCACTTTCGCCTACCGCTAGAAGACGTTTGGCCCACGAGCAAGTCCGATCTCGTTTGATCTCGTCGTTCCGTAGCCTTAATTACATTCCGAACAACCGAATGAGAGGAGGGGTAACTTGTGATTATACTCCCCCTTTCCTCAGATTAATTCCCCCTGACCAATGTCTACCGAAAGTACGTCTTAACTTATCACCTATCACCCTTGATTTTCTTCATTAGCTTATTCCCCTTTAGAAAGTGGCAATCCACCAAAAGTACAACTTTTGAATAATCGCCCTTGTTCATACCAATATACAACCCGTTTCACCTCTCTCTACACTCGTTCAAGTCTGTATGTAAACATTCCTAGTGTCTATAAGACATAGAGAAACGAAAAAAAATAAGAGCGTGGGCTACAATTATGAGGTTTGACAAATATAGAATTACGAAGTTCTCCTTAACAAAACGTGGCATAACTAATAAGCGAAGCAAGGTGGAAAACAGGTTGAAGCAAAAACGTGTTGATATATGTAATATATTTACAAAACTCTGTCACAATGTCGTAAAATGAAGTTGTGTAATGGGGCTTGAAAGCTCATCATGTTAAACACATAGCTGCAGATACATTACTGTAAGAAAACATGCATGCTTTGGTACCGGCTTCCTGCAATGGTAGCCGTTGCAGAACTTTCCCTTTGCTCCACAGGATGCTAAAAAGGACGCGATGATAATAACCGATGATAATGACGATGATAACAGACAGTTTATTATATGCTGTTCAGACTTTGGTGAGCACAGTTTTAATTGCAGCTATGCTAAGGACCCCAGAGGGATGGCGAAAAAGAGGCAGACCAAAGACAACCTGGCGGAGAACATGGATGTTGGGATGTAAAGCATAAACCAGAGTTGAGGCACGACACGAAGGTGGCTACCGACCGAGCAAAATGGGAACAGTTTTTTGCTGCCCTACAAGACGGCCACTAGGCGTGATGGTCACTGACTGCTTTGACAGTCAGGGGCTAAGGATCCAAGAAGGAGACATAAAAAGTTTTAATTGTCAAAGCCACTATGAGTAACGCATGATGAGCTCTAGCAACTACTGCTTCAGCAACAACATCCACCACAGCAAAAACAGCTACAACTGCATAAATATACAAAACAATTATGCACTGACCTTTTTTTCCATCCATGTTGGAAAATTTAAAAAGTTAAATTCTTGTTGTTTGACTGTGGAATTTAGGGCACGTAACTAGTTTTTCCATTTATTGAACTTCCAACGTCTGCCGGGGTTCTCGTTTGGTTTATAAAAATGTAACCCATATGTTAGGAATACTAAAAAAAACCCTCCCCCATCACGTGATTTTTTGTGGCAATACGATTTTAGATAACTCACTGATAGTTACGAAAGAAAATAAATTTAGACAAGACCGGAATTACAAATGGTATACTACTTACTTCCGGTACGTTTAAATGTGTTTGAAATTTAGATAGGAGATACGGGAATGGGTCAGGAAAATAACGCCATTTAACATCATCACTTGTCATAAATAATGGCGTTCACTTCCCTCCACAAGTGTATATCTTTTTGAGCATTTGGGTACTTGGTAATCTCGCTGTTCTTTTTTCGCCAATTTGTCTTGTCGTGTTATACGTACCAGATTTAACTGTCTTCCGCTACGTCCTTTGTCCACCGCCTTTAAAGCTGTCACTACGGTTTTAACCAATCCTTTTTGAGTATAATAATAATAGCCCCTTCAGTTATAACTGACTGTGGGAATGCGCTCATGAGGTGACAGCCCTCAGCTACTTTTTTTTCCTAATGTTCATTTCGAGGTTTTCTCCTCTCTTCTGCTTGCCGTGAGAGCTTCTTTTCGCCCAATCTGAGGTGGCGCCGTTGAGAGCATCGCCACTTGATGCGATCAGCAGCGACATCCTCCCAGGCTGCTGGATTTGTGTCCAGTGCCCTCATGTCTCTCTTGCACACATCTTTGAACCTCAGCTAATAAAACGGCCTCATTCTCATATCTAAGGTCGTTTATTGGCTTTCCACTGATGTTCAGTCCTGGCATTTCCAGGTTGAAAATGTTTTTGTGTATAGATTAAATAGGGAGGGGAACAGTACGCAACCTTGTCTCACACTTCTTTTGTATGCCCATATATGGTGAGTAATTTCTGCCAGGTCTTTCTGTAGCAGTTTGTTCCCAATACAGGTAACTGAGTATTTTGATGTCGTTTCCATCAACACCTATGTCTTACCACGGCATTTTACATTATTTTCTTCGTGATGGATTCTGTCAAAAGCGTTCTTATAGTCAATGAAGTTTGAAGTTTTTGTGGCAACAAGTTGTTTACGGGATGGGGTAACCAGCCCCATGCTCAACCCTCCTTAGTCGCCTTTTATGACATGCATGGTAGGGTACAGTGTTACTATTCTTTGCTCCCCTTTCGGGCCCCGGTAACACACATTTAAGTCAATGAAGCACATGTAAATACTTTTTTTTTTTTTACCTTTATATATTGTTCTGCTAATATTTATATGCAAAATATTGCTTCTCATGTTCCGCTGTTCCGTCGAAAACCCAAACTGTCCTTCTTGGACTTGGTTGTCTACCTTACTTTGTATTCTCTAACATTGCTGCCCGCTATAAAGTCTTGGGTTGAACAGATCGGATCTCACGTCGAGCTGTATGGCTAATGTAATAAAGCATTTTAAGTAATAAAGGGACATTTAATTCTGTTTATCTTGACGTTTGTTTCATATCAATTATTTGGACAGGAATGAAAATGTAACAGTTTAAAAATAGATAGTGACTTTTCAATCACCATGTATTTTACTGAGGAAAAAAAAAATCACAAATCGATAAGGTATTTTGTAAGTTTTTCTTTTTTCTTCTTTATGTCACATTTTCTACATCGTTATCTTCTGGTATTTCTTTACTGTTTCATACAACAGCTTCAGCATTGTACTTATATAATTTTTTCTTCTACTGGTCGTATTTTTTATTACACGAGCTTTTATTTAACTTGCCTTGTATGTCACTTTCGTTGTCACTTTCGTGTCTCTCTTTCATATCCCTTTCAAATCTTTGCAATCGATTTTTTCAATCACTTCCAGATGAGCAATAGCTCTAAAAACTTGGCATAGTTGTATATTCCCCATGACAATACAAAAATCAGTCGTAAAAATAATTAAGTATGCTAATGATTGTCACAAAACATTAAACACCACATAGGAATTCTGGAACGAACTTGGTGTACGAACATCATCAAAAATAACTATCTCTGGTAGTACAACCAGTATCTTGACTTGAATGATACAATAAACAAACACACAAGAAACTTGAACATATATTCCTTATAAATTGAATCAACATATACACCCCACGGTAACAACATCAAATTGACAAAAAGCGTTGGGCGCTGATTCTGCATGAAATTAACTTCTGCTTTATACTTCATTAGACACTTATGTATAAAATATATGATAAGCTCTTAAGCGCCCCAGGCATTTTGTCAATTTGACGTTATTTTTTTACTGCAAGCTATAAACTCCTTGAAAAATTATTTTTGGCTTTTTAGTGCATCAAAAGTGTGTGTTTAAAAATATGTGTATTTAATTTGTTATACTATTTCTTCGGGTACAACTTCTTGTACCTTTTTTCAGGTTGCCGGTGGTCCCCTCCCCGAGTACGTAAAGAGTATTTTACTACAAGGAATGTATTACTAAAATATTTACTTACTTACTGGCCTAGTCATTCCTCTTCTACTCTGGGATGTTGAAGTTTGCCAAGGAGAGAGCGCCATGTTATCCTAACAGCTGTCTTCCTAATGTCCTGGTTCAAATCTGGTCCTCTGTCCTTCAGAGATTGTCTATGTTGTCGTCCTGGAGGTCAGTGATCCCTGGAGCTTAGTTTCAAATACTTGTCGGTGATAGCTGATCTCCTCCCATTCTACAGACATGGCCAACCCATCTATTCTACTTGGGTCTGCAAGGGCTGGGTTTTGAGGCCTTGCCATATCGTTTGAATGCGGACCATGTTTCTTCTTGTTACTTCAATCATCTTTCTCAGATACCTCATTTCTGAGGTTTGGAACTCTCTTTTGTGGGTTGTAGTCATTGACCATGACTCGCATCCGTAAGTCAATACTGGAACATAGGTCAAGCGGTATACAGCCATCTTCATCTGCTTGTGAACTTCTCTTTTACTAAGGAATCTTTGATTTATGGCCTGAAAATGCCTCCCAGCTGCTGCTCTTCGTGTAGCCAATTCTTCTTTGATGCCTCCCTTCCAGTCTATGACAGTTCCGAGGTATTTAAACTTTCCTTTCTTTCATAACTGGTTTTATAAATCAAAAAAATCTCTCTTTCTGTGTTTTATCTTCAGCCCTCCTGTTATAAATCCCATACTTCATCCTCTGTCTGCATGATCTTCAATCTTCCATTACAAATCCCATAAATCTTCCTTTCTCTGTTTGACTCTTAGTCGCCCTTTCTTCGTATACATTGAGTCTTCCTATTAACTTTTGGAGAGGACAAGAAAGTAGTCAGTAGGGTACTGGAAGATGAGAGGTTTGTATTTCAGGGCTGGCATTTGCTACATTTGCACGTTTTCAATCCAACCTGCAAGTATGGAAAGAAGAGCTAAAGAAGAGAACAATGGTCATCAGTAGCTCCGAAACCAAAACACTGGTGATATCACGAGAGAAAGAAGACATCAGATTACACTGGAAAACAGGTCCTGGAACATGTCAACCATTTTAAGGGATTTGTTAAATGTGAACTGAAAAGAACACAGAGAAAGAAAAATTTAGAGAATTTGTTAAATGATATCTGAAAATAAAATAGAGAAAGCAAGGGAAATGTAGACTCAGCTTTGAGGCAGGAATATAAAATGAGAGAAAGAAAGCACGATGCAGAGGTGCTCTGGTACATGTACATGGGATGCTTTAGCACATACTTAGGGAAATGGGCCAGACGATGCAGGTGTCCGATGGAAAAAGCTGTATGAATAGCAGTCCCCTATAGACAGACAGGCAGACAGACAGACAGACAGACAGACGGACAGACAGACAGACAGACAGACAGACAGACAGACAGACAGACAGGTAGGTAGGTAGGTAGGTAGGTAGGTAGGTAGGTAGGTAGGTAGGTAGATAGATAGATAGATAGATAGATAGATAGATAGATAGATAGATAGATAGATAGATAGATAGATAGATAGATAGATAGATAGATAGATAGATAGATAGATAGATACCCAAGGAGCATAGGTGTCCAACAATAAAGACATAGAAAAACATTGAGCTGATGGCACGGAACAGGAAGACTTGGCATAAGTTTGTTGAAAGCCAGTGCTCCTTGAAGAACTGAAGAGTGATCATTATATATATATATATATTAGGGCTGGGATCTTTCATGAATAATTGATCGATTAATCGGTTTAAATTATTTAATCTATTAATTGATAAAAATAAATTTTAATCGATTATTACTTTGTTAGCAATGTTTATGTTTTGTGCTTAAAAACGAGAGCATTTGATACGTTAGAGGTTTGTGATATGGAATTTGGCAAGTATGACCAATAATAATAAATTGTTTGGTTGTAACTTTTCAGTATTTTCATGATATTTTCAAGATAATGTTGCGTTATAACAAGTAAAATAAATGAAATCCTTGGTGAATTAAAAAAAAATTATATACGATTTTTTATAATTTATCAAATTGCACGAAACTTCTTTTTCTTCTTTGATCCTTAGCCGCCGACCGTCATGGCCATCACGCCTAGTGGCGTCTTGTAGGGCAACAACAAATTGATTCCACTTTGCTCGGTCGGTGGCCATCCTTCGTACAGTGCCCCAACTCTGGTTCATTCTTTGCATCTCAGCCTCCACAATCCTCCGCCAAGTTGTTTTTGATCGTTTTCCTTCAGGGGTCCAAAGCATAGCTGTTCTTGTGATGGCATCGGGATCTCTTCTGAGGACATGGCCCACCCAGCTCCAGCGTCTGCCAGCTATGATGGTGTGCATGTCCTCTTGCTTGCTCCGAGTAAGCAGATCTTGGTTGGTGATGGTATTCGGCCAAAAGATTCGGTGAATTTTTCTTAGACATGCTGTGCGAAAAGAGGACAATTTCGACATTTCCTTCTCTGTAACTCTCCAGCATTCCGCACCATAGAGAAGCACAGAAAGCACACAACTCTGATATAATCTTAACCTTGTGCTTGTGCTATATTGAGAGGACTTCCAGATGTTTGTTTAGGCTAAAAAAAGGCTGTTCTTGCCTTTATTCATTCTGTTGTTGAGTGTTTTTTTGCCTGCCCCGCCGTCTGGTGTTACTATGCATCCTAGGTATGTGAAGGTGTCTGTCTGTACCAGTTGCTGATTCCTTACTGATATGGGCTCAGGGTTGCTCACATTGAGCGTCATGACCTCTGACTTCTTTAAATTGATGTTCAAGCCCACCTGCTGGCTAAACTAATTAAGTCTATCCGTTTTTTCCTGGATGTGTTGATGTGAATGTGTTAGTAGTGCAATGTCATCTGCATATTCCAGATCTTCCAATGTAGAAAATGTAGTCCATCTTATTCCTCTTGGACTGCCCTCTGTTGTCTGGCGCATCACCCAGTCTATGACTGTTAAAATAGAGTGGTTGATAAGGGGCATCCCTGTCGTACTCCTGTCTTCACCTCAAAGGTTAGGTTGCTCTGCCCAACACTACACGTAAAGTTGGCATAGAGGCTTTTTATGATTGACACTATGCAGCTTGGAATTCCATAAGCCCTCAGTATTTTCCATAAACTGTCTCTATGTATACTGTCAAAAGCCTTTTCAAAATCAACGAAATTAATGTACAGCTGTCTTTGCCATTCTGAGCACTGCTCTATAATGTTCCTGAGAGTAAATATATGATCTACACATTTTCTGTTCTTTCTAAATCCTGCTTGTTCTTTCCTCAGTTTGTGGTCTACTGTTTTTGAAATTCTCTGTATAATTATCCTGCCTAGTATTTTGTTGGGAACTGAGAAAAGAGTGATTCCTCTCCAATTATTGCAGTCTGCAAGATCTCCCTTCTTGGGCAATTTGACAATTATTCCTTTGTTCCACTCTGTTGGTGTTGTCCCTGTTTTCCAGACTTGTGCAAATAGTGGTTCTAATAGTTCTGCCTCTAGCTCAGGGTCTGTCTTAAATAGCTCTGCATTTAAGTTATCATGGCCAGGAGCTTTTCCATTCTGTAACCCTTTGATTGCTGTGATGATTTCTTCTTTTCGTGGAATGTCTGTATTAACATCTAGATCGTTTTCAGCCTCAGGAACATTCAAATGTGTCTCTGGTGGTTCCTTGTTCAGAGTTTCTCTGAAATGCTCTGCCCATCTTGTTTCCTGTCCCTCTGCTGTCGTGATGAGATTTCCTTGCTTATCTCTTACTAATGTTACTAATGTAATATTGTTCTTATCTCTTACTAATGTAATATTGTTATATTTTCAAGACAATGTTGCGTTATAACAAGTAAAATAAATGAAATCCTTGGTGAATTAAACAAAAAATTATATACGATTTTTTATAATTTATCAAATTGCACGAAACTAACCAGATTTAAAAAAAAAAAAAAAAAAAAAATGTGCCTGCTATTGGCGAGGCGCGTCCAATACAACCTTGCTACATTCATTTCTGTTTCTGATAGCTAGTACTGATGAAAGGGGATCTGTGAGAATGGTTACTTTATTTGGTGGTTTTCTGCAGCTATTTCTAAAGCTTTTAGGATTGCCACTAATTCTGCAGTTAAGATGGATGTATTACCTGTTACTTTATATCTTTTATAAATTTTCAATTTTGGTATTGCTATTTCTGCTTCTAACTGTCCTTCTTCATCTTTCGACCCATCCGTGTATATAGTGAGGCTATTATGTATATATTGTTCTATATACTCTAGTGCTTTAATTTTTGGTAGATTATGTCTTTAGATTACTTATGACCTTTGCTAGGTGAGAGTCAGTTTCTGGCACTTTTAGTTCCCATGGTGGGATCTTTGCTTTATACTGAGCACTACTGTTTATTATGTTAAATAGGTTTGGGTGATGATCCACTTCTTCTATTGTTTTCCAGCCTGACGGGAATCTATTATGGTCTAGTGGAATGTGGCCTATGTATTGGTACCCCATAAAAGGTTTTATGTGCTGGGGGAATTGGATCTTTGGCCAGTTTTGCCCAGTAGCTGAATCTCAGCTCTTTTCTCCTTAGCTCCAGGGGTATAATGCCTAGCGCTACTTCTAATGCCTCTGCTGATGTTCCACTTGAAGCGCCTGCTTTTATTGGCAGTGCCTGGTTTTGGAATGTGTTTAGTTTTTTTCTTATTGCTTGGAGCGGTTGATGCATAGACAACGTTGGGATAGTCAAGTTTACCCCTAATAAATGATTTATAGAAGGTAATCATTGTCTTATTGAAGGCCACCCAACCACTTCCATTCATATATTTTAGCATGTTAATAAGTCCCCTACTGTTTTCTACTAATAGGTCTATGTGTTTGCTCCAGTCTAGTTGCTGGTTTAGTATCATACCCAGAAATCTAGTGGATTTTGCTGTGCATACTTTTTGTTCATTAATGTTAATATCAATTATATTATTTTTAATTACACGCCCTCTTCTGAAGATCATTCCTACTGTTTTTTTTTTAACGTTTACATTAAATCCCCACTTGTGCATCCAGTCGATACTTTATCTATTTGTTTTAGTACTGTTTTATAGAGGAATGTGATATTTCTTCCCGTTCTCCATTTCGCAGCATCATCTGCAAACTGAGATAGGTTGTTTTTTAAGTCTTTAAACTCGTCTCCTAGGTTGTTGACCATAACCGTGAATATTGATGGTGATATTTATGATCCCTGTGGGATTCCATTCTGTTGTTCATAAACATCAGATCTATCATTGTTTATATGTACTGTGAAATATCAGTTCTGCAGAAGATTTTTTAGATAGTTATAAGTTCTACCTAATATACCTAATTTCTTGATGTTATATAGTGCACCCTCCCTCCAACATTCATCAAATGCTCTTGCTACATCAAGGAATATTGCTACCGTCTTTTCATTCTTTTTGAAGCTCGTTTTAACATCATGTTCCAGCATCAACAGTTGCTCTTTTGTACTATGATGGCTTCTAAGGCCTGCCTGGGTTGGACTGTACAAATTATGCTTTTCTAGGTGAAATGTTAGTCTGCTGTTAACTATTGTTTCTAGAATTTTTCCTAGATGCGATGTTAACGATATTGGTCTGTATGAGCTGGCATCACGTGTTTCCTCATCTGGCTTTAGTATGGGAATGACTACTGCTGTCTTCCATGAACATGGTATTTTTCCTCGTGTGCCAGATTTTGTTGTAGAGGCATGCAATCACCCTTAGAGTTGTATTTGGTACCTTTTTGATGATTTCATAGCTCAGAATGTCTTGACCGGAGGTGGTATTGGTATTTCCTGCTAATGCTCTTTCTATTTCATTTACTGTAATATGTGCATTTAAATAATTAGCGTCCTTTGTGCTGTCCGTATTTTCTTCTTTTAATTTTTTTAACAGTGTTTTCGCCTATTTATTTCTGCCTTATCTAGACTGTCTATTGAACTAACCTGATGGAAGTATTTAGCTAGTATGAACTTAGTATGTTGGCTTTTTCTCTATCTGTTTTAGCTGTCTCTGGGATTTTAATTGTTGGGATTTTAAATTTCTTGTTGTTTCCTCCTTTAATTGTTTTTAGTTTTCTCCAAACTGTAGTTACTTGTGACCTATCATTTAATGTTTGACAAAATGTTCTCCAACTCTTTTCTTTAGCTCAGAATATTATTTTATTTGTTTCATTTCTTAGTTTGTATAGTTTATGTAATTCTCTTTAGTTTTGGTTTTTCTGTACTTTATCAGGGCCCTTTCAATCAGTTTCAGTTGTTCTGAGCACCTGTCTGTCCACCATGGTACTGGAATTTTATCTTTGTTTCTTTCCCTATTGTAGCAATAAGGATGTTAGTAGATGACGTGATTGGTGGACACCACTGTAGAAGTCGTGAATCATTAATTCATACTGTAGCAATCGAAAAACTTCTTGGTATACGCCCACAGAGGGCTACTATAAATATGGAATCTTCTTAATACATACGCCACACAGGCTATTTATACATATGAGGTACTACTGTGTCAGGAATGTTGAAGTGGGTGTGTGTTGGTATGGTCACTCACACCACAGGTACGTATATAGGAGTCATGGAGCGCTGAAACAACTGGTGACGTTTTCAAACAGTTTATTTACGCCACAACACAGTCATGTTGACATAGACGAAATACAGTTTACAGCAAATGTGAAATATCGGATAACTCCATCCGCAAAGCTCAACTATTCCATAGCTTGAAAATATCAATACACTCCATAGAGCTCAACTGCAATAATATCGCCTCTCAAAATATCTTTAATAACTCAGCGCTATAAAGACTGCACAGACGGCAGTTATAATAATCATGGCCTCATAAAGTACTCACATCTCAGACTCTGCGCTATAAAGACTGCACACACGGCAGTTATAATAATCATGGCCTCATAAAGTACTCACATCTCAGACTCTGCGCTATAAAGACTGCACAGACGGCAGTTATAATAATCATGGCCTCATAAAGTACTCACATCTCAGATTCTGCGCTATAAAGACTGCCCACACGGCAGTTATAATAATCATGGCCTCATAAATCTTAAACTATCCGCTCACAGGAAAAAATCGCCTACACAAATCCTGGCCTCGTAATATCTTAACATCAATATCCAAAATCACTGCATCCATTGCAGCTGCAAAATATTCACTGTACACACAGCGAAAAAACACACTAGTCGACATCTTCCTCGTACACTGCGCAGGCACACACTCAAGACACAGGGCTGACCAGCTCGGTCAACGCCCCAGAAACGACTGCCACGAGAATCGGCTGTTCTCACACAGCTCAAACACTAACACATGCGCGGACTAGCCGCGAGAGCTAATCACACCCACAGCTCAAAACAGCTCAGAATAAATTCATCTCAGCACTTGAGATGCCCAGCGTTCACCACGCTTTCTGTACTCTCTGTCTCTCGAACATACGAGAACATATTTTTAAATAAATCGTCAGCTGAATCGCATTCAAGCGCCGTAACCCAAAATCTAACTTGTCCAACAAGCATTCTAAGGTTTACTTCCTCTTTGACCTTAACACCTATCTTTACCTTTTTGTGTTGGTTTTAAGTGGTCAGGCATGTTCCTATTTGGTATATATTTTATTGCTATTTTTAAAATCTCATTTGTTAGTTTTTCTGCAAATATATCTAGTGTACCTTTGATACCGGGGACACCGCGATTTTAAAGGCCGGCAGGAGAGGTCTAGTCCGAAATTACCCTACCCAAAGTTCTTTTGTTTTTCCCGCAATCACCTAAATATATACCAAATTATCCCCCCCCCCTTTTCTCTCCCCCCACCCCCCACCCCCTTGTCACATTTCGTCTCAAAAACCCAGAGCCCCCTCTTATGTGCCGTCAAAAAATCTCTTAACCCCCTCCCATTTATTTTAAAGCAGAAAACGACTAATGAGGGTTGGGCATAGGGCTGGTTACACCATCCTGTAAAATATGTTAAACAATAAAAAAAAACTTCAACAAACATGGACAAGTCAGCCATCCAAGACAGGGGAAGATCCTCTCGCAGGGAGGCATATGATGCAACACAGAGAAAGCCGAAAGGAGTCTGTGTTATTGACTAACCTTCTTTCTTCTAGGAGAACCTCCAGATTTGGCACCTGGAATGTTCGGACATTGAACGAACAAGGGAAAACAGCACAAGAAGCAGCCGAAATGAGGGAATATAAATAAGATCGATGTCCTGGGACTGTGTGAAACAAAGTGGGAGGGGGTAGACAGGAAGAAACTCAGCACAGGTGAATTGGTGCTGTCCTCGGGACATGGCGATGGCGATGGATAGGACAAACGTTGAGGAAACCTGTTAATAGCATTACAAGGCAGTCCTTGTTCTGGAACCCCCAGGGCAAGAGAAGCAGACTTAGACCAAGAAGCACATGGAGAAGAGATCTGGAAACAGAGGTGAAAATGATGAGGAGAACTTGGAAAGATGGCCCGTGACAGGAGGACTTGGCATGTGTTTGTTGAGGGCATATGCACCTTGGGAGCGGAAGGTAATGAATGAATATCGTTATATCTAGAAGAGGAATATATAATTAAAAACAATTTAATCCATTTAAAGATTATGGCGATTATCAGAGATTATAATATAAATATAGGTCGTCCAAATGAGAGCTGTTTACAATTGCGAATAAAAGTCGATTATGAGGACTGGGGTTTTAAAAAAAAATCAATTTTTTTTTCTTCAGACGTCACTTATGAAAGAAACGATCCAGACTAGTATTTTTTTTTACCCCCCCCCCCCCCCCCCCCCCCCCCCCCCCCCCCCCACCCCCCCCCCCCCCCCCCCCTGACCCCTCCCCCCCCCCCGCCCCCCCCCCCCCCCCCCCCCCCCCCCCCCCCCCCATCGTCACAATTCGTCACAAAATGTCTAAACCTCCCTTTTTGCCACTTCATTCACTGCGTGACGTTATATGTGGACGACCCCTAGGTAGTGCAAGTAAATATTTAAAACCACGCATTAAAAAAGTTGGTTTGCAGGCCCTTTGTGAACTTACTTTCTTGTGTCCAAGTATCTATGCGCATGCGTGCATACACCCACCTACTAATAACACACAAACATTTGAAAGCGTCAGCACGTACGCCCGTTAGTTCAGATAATGACGTCACCTGCTATTAACGAAATGGGAGAATTTCGAAACGTTCAACTGTAATCTTATTTTCTAATCTAATAAGAAGATAATACTCTTTTACATTAAAATCGCGAGATGGTGTTTGTTTTTGGTCATCTTGTCTGTTTTCTCCTTATATTTTTCTCCTATTTTCTACTTCGTCGCCTTCTTGTGTCTTGTACTATTTCATCACTAGCATCATCATCGCCCTTGTCAAGTTTTTGATTGTCTGTCGCATTGCTTAAATCTCTTCTTGTTCTACAGTACTTATACTTTTTTTCCCTATCCAAAAGGAAAAGGCGATAACTGCGGCCCAGCATGATTATAAAGGAATCAAAAGAAATTAAAACATGATTAGCATCTTTCAAGTATGAAGGAAGACGTACAAATATAAAATCGGTTCCAAACAAATTACAAAGCATTGGAATTAATTAAAAATGATGTTATTTTATAAAATTGATACGTGTAACTAAAACTCAGAAGGGACTTGTTCCATAATCAAGTATTGTTGAACAAGCAGCGGCGAGATGTTGAGCAATGGTACACAGCAAATGAAACATTCCACATCAGTCTGTTTGGGTCTTCAAGTGATAACATGTTATTGAGTTGAGTTTTTTATTTCTTAAATTTTTTTATTTCTGTTGTTTTCCCAATTTTTTGCTATGAAAAAATTCCAAAATCATTTATGACGGGTCGTTAACTAGTCGTGTGTAGTAATACGGCGAGGCGATGGCATCATTTCGAGTGTTTGCCATCTACTTATTTCTGTTACTAATTAATATTCATAAAAACTGACTACTTAGTTTCTATTTCACAATTGTGATTTAGTTTGTTTATTCTATGTCTATCTTTATGAGACACTCTTATGGAAGCTTACAGGCTCATGCTCGTGGGAACTGCATGTGCTCAAAAAGAACAAATACTAATACAAATTAAAACCAAGTGTAAAGGACAATAGATATCTATAAACAATACAAAAGAGAAAATAAAATGGACAAATACTAATATAAATAAAAATCAGCTACTACAAAAGACAATAGTTATTTAAATTAAATACAAAATTAGTAAATAAAATGACACTAACTACCCCAATTATAACCAACTTTCAGGTTGAACAGGGTAGACCAAGATGGAACGAGAAGAGGCAATAATGGTCAGCTGTTAGTGTCCGATCTCCACCCATCAACTCATCAAAACAACAACAACAAAACTGCATGTGGGTCATTCTGTTTGTTTCATTTAGCACCTTCTTAATTTTCAGTCTTACACTTTTAGATCACAGTAGTTCGTAACTACAAAATGTTTTATTTAAAGTATTACTGTTCAGTAACCTTGTCTTGTTCAAGAGACTCGGTTGTTTAAGATCGCAGGATTGCTTATTTCACTTATCTATCAGTCTAATTGCTTTGTTTGTTTTGTAAATGCTGACTCTTTACATATGTAAGCAACTGTTTTTTTTTTAAAAAGACATATTTTATCAGAAGTGGCTTGAAGATGGAACATTGCACAGTGAGAGTAAAAGTCAAATTGCATAATATAATCAAGCAGTACTTAATGAGAACAAAAATTAATAAAT
This sequence comes from Oreohelix idahoensis, assembly GCA_024509875.1. Taxonomy (NCBI): domain Eukaryota; kingdom Metazoa; phylum Mollusca; class Gastropoda; order Stylommatophora; family Oreohelicidae; genus Oreohelix; species Oreohelix idahoensis. The sequence continues at coordinate 20,979 of JAMPIV010017394.1, forward strand.
AATGGCTGTGTGGGTTTGGTCGGAATGCAAAGGTTTTGTTAGGTTCTAGTAATGCTTACTACTAATGTCAAATAAAAAGTATATGAAATTTTAACCCAAACATCCCGGATTTTCATATAACCCCTCTCTTTTACACGTTAACAAGTATGAAGAACATATACAATAATTTGACTGGAATGACTGATATCATGTGCAATTGACTACATTATGTTGAGTTAGTGGCACTATATACACTAATTATAACCCATTAGAAGCTGAATTGTATATTTGTCTTCACAAATTAAAAAAAAATGTTAACAATATCTTCATTCATTCATTCATAACACTCCACTCCCAAAGGAGCATAGACCTTCAACAAACACACGCCAAGTCCTCCTGTCACGTGCCATCATCTCAAGTTCTTTCCACGTTCTCCTCATCATTTTCACCTGTTTCCAGCTCTCTTCTCCATGTGCTTCTTGGCCTACCTCTGCCTCTCTTGCCCTGGGGGTTCCAGAACAAGGACTGCCTTGTAATGCTATCAACAGGTTTCCTCAGTGTGTGTCTTATCCATCGCCATCGTCTTCTTCTCATCTCTTGTTCCACTGGCACTTGTCTAGTTCTTGTCCTCAGTTCCACATTGGTAACCTTGTCATACCATTTTAATCCCTCTATTCTACGCAAGCACCCATTTATGAAAGTCTGTATAAAATATATAATATATATATATATATATATATATATATATATATATATATATATATATATATATATATATATATATATATATATATATATATATATATATATATATAACAATATCTTAGAGAAGAGAAATTAGGTCACATACAGGGATGCAAAAGCAATCGAATATGCACGTTACAGGATTATTAAGGAAGATTCATTTCTAAAAGAAGCATTCATAATTGTAGTGCAGCTAGCAATATCTGGCGCTTTGATCAAAAGTTATGTACGGATTTTATCCGCTACCCGAGTGTTGACGGAAACGTCAGGCCACCGAAGTTGTAGGCTCACGCGGTTTCGTTTGGCACAACTGAATCGCTGGTAAGTACAGTCACATAGAAACGCGGAGATGCGTAATTTGTAATAATATGTAAATATATCGTCTCAAAAGCGTAAGTGTCCACTGGCCATAGTGTAGTCCATAAGCTGTCAAGTAGAGGATTGCGGTGTTATAGTTTTTTCTCTCTCAATTGATGCTAGCGACTGAGTCATGTCACAGTTTTCCTTATTAAAATCTTAGGTCCTACACGGTCGTGAGCGGTTTCAGTCAACCTTATTCAAGTCTTGTTTGTTCTGTTGACTTGTTGCAGAGAAAATGGTTGCTAGTTTTAATCAGAGCATTAATATTATAGAATCCTTCAGTGCCGGTTTTAACACTAGTAGTACCGTCTGTAGTCAGCGTCTAACGTCTGTTTGTTTCGTGCGTTCGGTGTCATGCACTCTTCACTTAACAACGCGTTTTTATTTTTCCCAGAGCTTAGGGTGGGTCAGTTTACATTATCGTGCTTGGAGACGTGTGTTTAAAGTTGGCTTTCACTGCGAAGATCTTGATAATGCGATTCTGAAATTGCCCCGTGTAATTCCCGAGTGTCTCTTGCGAGACAAAGAAATAATAGGCCAACTCACTGGCATGTCGTACAAGGCAATTAATATGAAGTTGTGCATGAGGCTGGCAACCTCACCATGTAAACAAATTGCGGCAGAAACCATTGCTGCAAGATCATGTGAATGCTTTGTACGGGCTTCTTGCAAAGTGCCAGTTTCAGTGGTGGCTCCATAGGGAGCGAAAAGAAAAATTATGATTCTGAAATGTAGGCCTATAGGCCTACCTCATTCCATGTGATTTCTTTTACATGGTTTGGGCGGTTCAAATGAACAGTGGGCCATATGTTTGATACAGCCTGAAATAAAGAATTCAGAGATGCAGTAATGAGGGGTTAGGTTAGGATTATGAATCCTACTCCTAACGCTAATCTCTCTTATTTTTTCCTTGATCAATTTTCCAATGTCTTTGCAATGTCCTTTCTCTAAACCTATCTATATTTATCAGTTTAATTGAAGAACAGTGGGATGTGTTCTTCGATGTCATCCTTGTAAGTCATGGGCATCATTAGGTTAAGGATTCCTAAACCTCACCATTAAAGCATCTGAAATTTTTTTGTTTGAGGTCCTATTGAACACGCAGGCCACTGTAGAAAAAGTTGGTTGACAGAATAATGATACCTACAAGGATATGACCAACTTTTATGTCAGCATAAAAAGTACATGTATACATGATATGTAGCCTAAAGCTATATTCAATCATTCATTACCCTTTAGCTTACCAAGGAACATAGGCCTTCAACAAACACACACCAAGTCCTGTTGCATGGCATCAGTTCAAGGTCATGTTGCATGCCATCAGTTCAAGGTCATGTTGCATGCCATCAGTTCAAGGTCATGTTGCATGCCATCAGTTCAAGGTCATGTTGCATGCCATCAGTAAAGGTCTTTCCATGTCTCCCTCATCATCTTCACTTCTGTCTCCAATGAGTTTCTTGGTCTACCTGTGCCTCTGGATAATAAAAGCAGTGCCCAAAAGTAAATTCTCTGGATAATAAAGGCAGTGTCATTAAAAACCAGCTCTATGTACCCATCACACTTGATAAAACATCAGTTAGCAAATATTACTTTCGTCAAGTAATGTCTGTATTATGAATAATTCATATAATCAATTTAGCGGGCTGATCATCCGCTTGCCAGTCACTCTGATTATGGAAACAACAATTAATTTTCTGTTGTACCAATAAACGCCACTAGGCGTAACAGAACAGCAGTTGATTTCTTGTTGCCCTAAGGCGCCACTAGGCGCACTGGCCACGGACTGCTTTGTCGGTCGGTGGCTAAGGATGGAAGAAGAAGAAAGATATAATCAATACTGGAAATATACTTAATGCTCCGTCATGATTATTAATGCCATCTTGATCGATTTGGTGTTGATAAGGAATAGGAAAATTACCCCTGCAGCTTGCCATTGCTGACACAAGAATTTGGTGTTATCACTTTTGGTCATTGGTTACAAATAAATACAACCATTGGTCATGAAAGTTAAATAGTATGAAAGGTTTTTATTCATAAAAATCGGACATGATGAAATTGGCGAAACACGTATTGAACCATGCTCATATGTGAGTTGCTGCTTATTAACTCAGAACTTATTGTGTTATTAATGTCACTAATCCAGAAGCCTAATGTGGCTCTTCAAAGGTATCTACTATCGCACTAGATTACTCTTGGTAGAGATACAGATAGAAGGATGATAATGCTTCTACCTTGAGGGAATGTTCACAAGATATTCAGAAATCAAGAACAATGCTGAATGTGTCTTAGCACAGTTAACTTATTATCTTCCCGACAACTTTTGTGAAGAGATATATTGTATGTATTAGCTAGTTCAAGCCGCCAACTGATTTAATTCAGTGAAATCTTAATTTAGGAGCTCTGTTTTAAGTGTATTTAACCTTTAGCACGCTGCCGGCGAGACATATCGCCGAACGCAACCTATGTTCTGCCAGCTGGAGGCGATTTGTGTCGCCTTGCGGCTGTCACCGTTTCTAGCATGAGGACTTGTGTACACGTGATTTCAGCCCCGGATGTTAAGTTCTAATGTTATTTGCAAGAGAGTTAGCTTCCGTTTCCGATCTTAAAAAAGCGATGGGTGTATCCGCATTTATTTTTTGTAAATTTTTTAAATCGAAATGAATCGGCATCAACATGCGGCCATTTTTGCTCTAATTTTATTGGATTCTGACGCCATGCGGTGGGGATGAAATTTTTGTCTTTATAAGCGCTGAAATCGGTTCTCAGAATATGTTTGATGGCCGAGATGGAAACGAAAGTAAAATGGCCTTTCAAGTATGTATAATTTTAGGGATTAGGATTAGGAATATCGGAAAAATTTGGGATTACGGCCGAATGTCACGGCTGGCTAGGGAGTTTGTTGCTTTGCTACTGATGATGGGTGTAATGAAAAGATCGTCATTTGATTTGTATTGCTCTATTGGTCAAATGACTTTCATTGAGATGCAAGGGATATGGACTCTTCGTTCGTTGGTCATTTTTTTAATTTTTTTTTTTAATTTTAAAATTAAAAAAAAAAATTTTTTAATTTTTTTTTAATTTTTTTCATTCTTTTCATCTTTCCTTTCCTCTCTTCCTATCACAACTAACATGTACACAAACAAATTTTATATCATCAGATTCATCATTCATTCATTTCTATACAATCTAAAAATTAGAGCAATTGACCAAAAAACAAAAAAACTATAGAATTTACAAGTCACCCACTATAAAAATGGGGCGTTGTGAAAAATAATGCAGTGGTTGGGCAAGTTTTCTGAATTTTTATGCAGCGTGCTAAAGGTTAAGGTGACTGAGACATACGGGTGCAGTGCACTAAAAAGGATTAAATCAACTATAAATTTGTATATTTATACAAGTAACAAATTTAATAATCAGTTATATTTGACAGTGTAAAATGTACAATTCCTCTTAAAAAAGGTTATCATCACACGGTGATGTTATGGATATTGAGGGAATTTTCTGAAAGTTCACTTGGCAGCTTCTAAGTTTGTACTTAGATGCCAGTAAGTTTGGTTTCTGCTCCAGCCGATGTTTGGTTCTTTGTACATTATGGACTGGTTCACCCACGTCGCTGGTCAAGTCTGGAGGTTGTGACACGTTCCAAGAAACATCAGGGAGAAATCATGAAGCTGGACCAGCATCTTCAAGACCCATCTGAAATGGTGTTTAGCATTGACAGCAGGCCACTTATATCACACACTTTGTTCCGGAGATAGTACCCTCAACTGGTACCACTGGCTAGTATTACGAAAGAAGAGAAACAAATACCCTCCTGAGTATTGGGTTTCCTGTCACACAGTCATGTTTCTCCCCCTCCCCCCCCTTTTCACTCCACTATCCCATCTGCCTCAGAACTTTACTCTCTCTGAGCATTAATATTAATCCCAATGAGCGGAACACATTCATTACATTTAAATTGAATATCTTAACATTTTCACTGATTGATAAGGTGAAAAATATGATAAGTATGTTCATCAGTTCTATCATCATCCACTCCCTGCTCCATATGGATCTTGGGACTACCTCTGCTTTTGGTTCTCTATGAGAAACCCACATAAAGCAGTCACCACCTCTTGCAGTGGTGGTTCATGAAACCATCATTCTATATGCTGAGATTGCCAGCCTCAGATGACTTGGACATCCATTAGCAATATTCACATGCTAATAAATGCAAAATATAGAATTTTAAAATGTACAGCTCACCCTAAAATTCTCTTTAGGAATACTGAAACCTGGCTCAGAGAAATAGTTGACACAACTTGTTTAAGATGTCTCTTACACACGGTCTGGGTTATTACTTTACACTAGGCTCCCACTCTTTCATAGGATTCCGGCTTTCCACGTTAACTCTATTCGTTTCTATTCTTATAAAACCCGACAAATTTGGCAGGTAAATTCTGAAGCCGCTGAAAGAACCTTAAAACATTTTAAAAAATTAATATCGTTATAATAAAATACTGCATAAAATTTATTTAAAACGTAAAAAACTTTCTTTTAAAACAAGTTTTATAAGAAAATAATCAACGTTGAAAACTAGAGTGAAGAACGAAAATACTCACTGCCATTTTTAAACTTGGTCTGAGTTTGATTTCTTTGTCTTCGCAAAAGAAATTAAAACATGAGTTCCAGCGATGATTTACATCAGTGTTTCCCAAACTTTTTTGGGTCACCACGCTTGGCTCCCAGAGCATGTCCCCAGCGCCCCCCTGCATTTCCCCACAGTACATAAAAAAATGTAAAGAGTGAAAAATAAGAGCAACTGTTAATACAGTAACAACTAATTGCTCAATTTATCATTTTGTAATATAAAGCTACAGATACGCTTATTTATTAACTTAATTTAAAAAAGAAAAACTTAATTACTTAATGCAGTAAAACAAACAGCAGTATGCGAAAGTAAATTAGTAACAAACTTACTTCATTTTTAACTTCAGTAAGATGGATGTGCCTGGTGTAGTGATATCAGCTTCTCAACATCAGGCTGAATGTTACTTAGAAGGAGTCTCAGATTCCCACGTTCAGTAATCTGCAGTCTGTTTCTCTGCTTCGAAAGAAGTTGGACAACCGCGCTGAAAACACGCTCTACTAAATACGATGTTGGAAAGGCAATACAGAATATCTTAACCTTTCCCCATACTGTAGGATAGTGTTCAGAGATTTCTTTCTGCAACCAAAAGTATTGATACGATTTTTTGAACATTGGCTTAAACTCAGCGTCATTTCGTAGCAATATCAGTTCCTCTTCCACCCTTCCTAGTTCCTCACTGCACGTGTCCAGGAATGGATTTATTATCCAGTCTGGAATAGTGATCAAAAGAAGATCTTGAAAATTCTGAGACATGTCGTTATGCAGCATATCTAGGTGTGCACAATATACTTGAAGATTATCTTCTGGTATTTTGTCTTTCTCTTCCAACTCTAAGAGGTTGGGAAATTGGATTAACTTTGCGACGGCCAATATTACGTTTGAACAGCGTTAATTTGGCCAGAAACGTGGAAACGACAGATTTGACTTTTATAAGATTAATATCATTTCCTTACAGTTGTAGATTTATTTCGTTAAACTTTGTGAAAAAATCTGACAAATGTGCAATGTCATACTTGATATTCGTTAGTTCTGTACTGAGCGAAGCATGAGAGTCTTTGAAGAATTCTACCACAGTTTCAAAAAGAGCATAAAAGCGTCTCAGACAATTTCATTTTGAGAGCCACCTGACTTCTAAGTGCATCAGCAAACGTTCAAACCGTTCATCATTCTCAGTACAAAGCTCTCGAAATAGTCGAGAATTGAGAGCATGGGACTTAATTTTGTTAATCGCTTTGATACCAGTATTTAAGGATTTGTGAAGCCGATCACTTAGATTTTTTGCGACAAGATGTTGTCTGTGAATTACACAGTGTATTGTAAATATACCAGGTACAGCTTCTTTTAAGAAAGCGATACACCCGCGGTAACAACCTATCATTAATGGTGCCTCATCTGTTGCACAAGCAAGAATGTTAGTAAGCGGAATGTCCTTCTCTTTGAAAAATGTCTCTACTACACGAAATATTGACTCTCATTTTGTATCAGTTACTAGTTGCCTAGCAAATAACAAAACTCTTGAACCAAGCTTTCATCTTTTACGAAACGAACATGTGCAAGAAGCAAAGATTCGTTGCTCGGCAAAGTTGACTCATCCAACTGCAATGCAAATTCTGCACAATGTATTTTCAACATTCTCAGCCATTTCATCTATTTTTCTTTGAACAGAGGTAGTGCTGAGCGGAATTGCTTTAATTATTTGTTCAGGGGACTTATGCATAACTGTACTCACAAACTCCGTTATAGCTGGCAAAAACAAATTTTCTGCGATTGTGTGAGTCTTTCCAGATTTAGCTATCAGCAATGAAATTGTGTATGAAGTTCGCAAACCATCACAGCTTTGTTGTGAAGTGTTGACAAACATGTCACGGACAATTTTACGTTTCTGAAAGTTTTCATGAAGTGACTGAAAATATGTCAAACTTTTATCTGTTTTATCAGGGTGAATTTTTTTCAAATGTTCAAGTAGTCTGGAAGGTTTCATCGCCTCATTCTAAAAGCCCCTCTCACATAATAGAAACATTAGAAGTTGTTAGTTATTTAGTGCTGGAATAAATCCATATTTCAGATATTCCACGCTGTATTGTCTGCACTTCTTTTTGGTTTGTTCTGCTTTTGCCATATTTGTTCTGAATTCTGAAACAAAGAATTGATTTTACAATTTTGCAGATAGAAAAATGTACGTCGAGTAAGCAACAAAAGCTTTACAAAAATGTTGACACAGATGTTCTTATCAGTTTACCCTTCTATTTTATAAAGTTTCTTAACCACAGCCATAAATAAATTAGAAAAATACAACATTCAGAAGAAAAAAAACACAATTAGTAACAGCCACACTAACACTGAAGTAACCCAATAATCATTTCATAAAGTATAATAATAGTTATTTAATACGAACACAATATAAAATAACGCACTATATTGATAGGTCTTCAGATTTAAAAATTGGGAGACAGTAGCCTAACTACAAAATGTGGAGATCCCGGTAACAAATTAAAAGGATATAATATAATGGATTGAACAGCAATATTCAATATACGGCAAATCTGTATCAAAATGTATCTGCTTAATTAATAATTAATATAAGTAAAACAGATGCTAGCTCTGTTCAAATAAACAAAAAATTTAAGTATGAAAACTTACCTTATCGACAGGATGAAATTGTTTGATACCCGGTACACGCTTATTTGAAACCAATGTTCACAAGAAAAAGCTGAGAAAGTTTGTTGGTTGGTTTTGCTCATAGCCAGCGCAAAGTTGAAATAGACGGGAAACATTCATCGCGCCAATCGATTTATGAAAGTTTGAAAGCCCGTTCAGAGGTTCAAAGACTGATTTCTGTTCTACTGCCAAGTACCGTTAAAAACTTGCTCCCTTGAACCTTTTCTCTTATTTATTACCAATCTGCGAGTATCTAGCCCCCGCAAATACTGAGGCAATAAATTCCGCAACAAAGCAAAGTTGGTACTTTCTGAATCACCAGCAGGTATCTTATTTCGTCCATGTCATCGGCACGGATCATTTCTCTTTCTTCATGAGTGAACGAATGGACAATAGGTGTTTGGTTAACCCCTTTTCCTAGCAATTCCCGATTACCGTTTATGGTCAGCGATGGTTACCTGAGCTCAGAATGACACGCATAGACGAAACTATGCCCTGCTTAATGATCCTAGTAATACAACCATCCACAACGTCCCCGCTTCACTGGTGTATTCTCTCAAATCCACAATTTCTTTCTCCCCCGCACGTACTGAATTTAGCTTGTCAAATCCTGAACCCCCCTTACTACTAAACGCCCACTGTTTACTATTGAACGCCCCCCTCTGGCCCCTTGTTTCCGTATCGCCCCCTTGGATCCTTCCAAAGCCCACAGGGGGGCGGTACCGCCCACTTTGGGAACCACTGATTTACATTATGAATGCAGCACTGATTCTGCAGAGGATGATGTCTGGGAGCCTGAAACATCGGATTCAGACACGGATGTTGAAAATAGTGTCCCCGATGACCGAATTTGTAAAGCTGGCAAGGCAAGGTAAGCTGCGAGAACCAGTGACGACGCGATTGCATTAATTGTTATGGAATGTGGTAGTGTAGCGACCTAGATTTTTAAAAATTACCACTTTAATAGTAACTGTAACCTATTTTCTATTAAAATTGATAATGATTTTAACATTTATGGTGAACAATTCTTTTTTTTTTAATTAATTTTTTTAAAGCTTACCCGTCCATAGTAACGGTTGTTAAGGAAATGTATATTTGCAAAACAAACAGTTACAGAGTAAAAAAAAGTATAATAAAACAGGTTGGAAAGTGATCAAAGTTATATTTTGTTTGAAGGGATAATGTTTAAAGATATTTATAGGTTCCACTTTATTATTATTATTTTAATTTTAAAGAATACATTACAATGCATAATGTGCTATTTTAAAATATTTACACTTAGTTTCTCAAACTTTAACTAACAGTTTGTTACATTTTTTCATTACAGACCCAAAGTTATGATTTGGATGCTGGAGCCCCTATGTCAATTCCAAAGTTTTTGCCCTGTCGAAAGCCTGGGGTTCATCTGAAGGAGGAAATTCTAACAAGAGAAGATGTCCGAGAATTTTTAAGCTCTGTGGATTTTTTAAAGTTGTTTTTTACTGTTGATCTTGTATCGTATTTATGTTTATATTCAAACAAATATGCCATGATGTATGGTCCATCAAAGCCATCTGTTTACAGGGGATGGATGGATGTAACGGTTGAAGAATTTTATAAGTTTCTGGGACTCTTATGTACATGGGTATTGTACAAATACCAGATGTGCAGAAATATTGGTCTACATCTTCCTTGTACCATGAATGGTGGGCTAGGTCTTTCATGACAAAAAAGCGATTTTTACAGATAATGTCATTTCTAAAAGTTTCCAACTTTGAGACTGAAAATTGAACTGATAAGCTAGGTAAAGTACGCTTTCTGTTTGATTATATTCATAGAAAATGCCAGAAGCTTTATCAGCCTCGACAACACCTTTCCGTCGATGAAAGGATGGTTCGAAATAAAGGCATGTATTCATTTAGGCAGTATATTAGAGATACGCAAACTAAATGGGGAATGAAAGTATGGATCCTTGCTGAAGCTAAAACAGGATACGCATATGATTTTGAAGTTTACCTTGGTAAGGGTACCCAAGCTTCCCAATTTGGTTTGGCTTATGATGTAGTTATGAGACTTATAAAGTCTCTTATTAATCAAGATTATCATTTATTTTTTGATAATTTTTACACTAGTGTACCGCTTCTAGAAGATCTTTTAAAGAAAGGTGTTTGTGCATGTGGAACTATTATCAAAAATAGAATAGATTTTCCAAAATCTTTTTAAAAAAAATAAAATCATTTGGAAAAAAAAAATCAGCTTGCGGTGACATGCGCTGGGTCAGAGAGGGAGATTTAACAATGCAATGGAGGAATAATAAAACAGTTTCTATCATGTCTAATTTTATGGCAGCTAATGGATATTCAGAAGCCACTAGAAGAACAAAAGTCAATGGGGAATTTAGCGAGTTAAAAGTTAAGCAGCTTAATGTAGTGAAACAATATAATACCTATATGGGTGGGGTAGATAAAAGTGACCAATTAATTAATAAATATAATGTTCTTAGGAAAACAAACAAATATTGGAAAACCTTGTTCTACCATTTTCTTGACATTGTCAGGGTTAACAGCTATATAATTTTTCAAGAGTGGAGAAAGGATCATCCTGATGTTGAAGAACTAGATAGACCGAATCATTACCTTCAAATAGATTTTACGGAGGAACTTATTAGGGAGCTGGGTAGACTTAAAAAACATCAGAATATTCCTTCTGCACATAATGCCATAAAAACTAAAATCAGCACCACACACTCAATAATACCAGAACATACTGCTACAAGGAAAAATTGTAAACATTGTTGGGCAGTTCAAGGTATTGAAAGAAGAACACAAACAAAATGTAGTGCATGCAACACCTTTCTTTGTTTCATGAAAAACTGAAACTGCCTATTTGAATACCATAAGTCCTAAAACAATCTTGGTTTCTTGATTCAGCTAATATGATTTGCTTGTTGATGTCACTTTTTTCCCCACAAATCTCAGTTTACTTTTTAAAATTATACATTTCCACTTATTGCCCCATTCTGTGTGCCAGTTTTAATTAGCTTTTAATTTTTGTATTTACTGTCAGAATCTCTAAGTTTTGTTTTAAATTTTTATTACGTGGATAATCTTTTAAATAAATGTCAATTTGTTGTATTATTTTAATTACAAAGGTTTTTTCATTCTTTAATATCTCAGTTTATGTACATTTTTGTGTCAGATTATGCAATAATTTCGACCTTGGATAATTACATTGTAAAAATTATTGCTATAAATGCCACAGATACACAGTTTATTAACTTTCAAACATATCTATTTATAATGTACATTAGTTTCATACATTTTTCAAGATTTTAAGTGTTATTTTGTGATGTCATCATAATCATGTTCAAAAGCTCAGTTGTTCCCCTTTTCTACCTAACACGTTAATTAATTGTTTTAGTAATGAATTTATGATAATGTTTGTCTGATTTTCTCAAATCATATACAAAACTGAAAGTACTTTTAAATAAAAGCCACTGTTTTCTACATCTTGCATTTGCTAGTTTTTTCCTTCTTTGAATATTTCAGTGTATGTAAATTTTTATTTTTCATGCATCAAATTCGGTAATTAATTTGTTGCTACTCAACAAAGTTAAACAAAATCCCAAAATAACTACTACTGTACTAAAGTCCATTCATTTCCAAACACACTGATATATAATGTGTATAGGTTTAACACATTTAACAATATTCTACATGTTTTTTACAAAATGTCACATGAAACCTACTAAAAAAACCTTCAGAAGTCAAGAATTGAATAAAGTTAATGTAGGTAGAGTTTTCCTGGGATATAAGTCCACAAGATGCTCAAACAAAATCCGGTCCGTTAAATAGGAATTCTGATCCTATTGCTTACTCTGGCTAGCTGGTTGTCTTTTTGACAAGGTCAATTTCACAGTGCTTTAAATCTGCAAAAGTGTCAGATTATATTGCAACTTTCTTCCCACGCCCGTGGTTGTTACCATCTGACCAGGCTCCAATCATAAGTGTTGTTTATAACATCTAGAATTGCCCAGCCATTTGTACTCAGTCATGCGTGTTATGATAACTTTTCTCATGGAATTTTCTGTGTGACTCATACGTTTGTGAAATTCAAACGGTCACTCTCCATATAAGGTAGTGTGATTTTTCCATCAAGGATTATCACATTTACAACTCACAACTTCCTGAATTTATTACTGATCATATCTTCCCGGAAGCTTTTACAACATTCCGTCTTTCAGGTGCGTGTCTACAATATGTCACCATGTGGATAGTTTACTGCCCTGTACCTGTGCAAACAAACATTCCTTGTGTGACCATCTGGGCTGTGTTCTCTGCACGAAAAAAGTTAGGTTGTTACAATAACCATTTCAGTGCCAACCAAGCTCGATGGCGATCTTCGCATTAATCAGGCACCCAATGTCTGGTACTCGAGAATGTTACCAACATGACTGTCGGTCAATATTACATCACCTGTTTACTCTCTCAGCAGGGATGGTCAGGTAAACAGACATGACAAATTATTACAGGAAGAAGTGTAAACAATGACTCGAAAATACCAAATATTCTCCAAGGTAGGAAAATAGAACGTGAAGAGCACAAAATGAATTACGGAATGGCACAAGAAATGAAAAGTTTCGAGGTCATTCTGTGACAGACAACGTGAATTAGATGCTGAACTGTAGTCACATTCTGTAAATAACATATCCTCAAAATCAACTTTTATCTTTTAAACATTTTTGCCATGTTTTGCGAGCTAGAAGATAAAACAGGGTGTGAGCCTTCTTAAGATGCTTTAAAGGGGTGCGAGACTTCTTAAGATGCTGTAAAGGAGTGCGGGAGATTTAACAGGTTGAGTAACACTATTCTAAACTGATATAGGATATCACATCAAGATACATTTTCTGTGACCTAATTTAGCGCTACTAAATAATTTTGTACCAGCTGCTTATGTGCATGAACATAAACCAGTATTCCTCATCTGTATGAAAAATATTTACATTTTCCTTAAACCAGTGGCACTTGGGCTTTCAGCCCTTCGGCCCAATGACATGTCATTGCGAGGCTGGGAAGCCTGCGGACTTTCCTTCCAACCCGGTCAGGCGCGTCACTCCTTCCCATCCACAGAGGGTTTATCTCAGGAGCCGTTCAGGTTATTCAGTTAAAATCCCGGTCATTGACACTCCTTCAAATGCTGACGCCCGGGCTTGAACCTTGAATACCTGGTTGCCAACGCAACGTGGTAACCATTACACCAGCACGGCTCCCAAAATATTTACATAAGTAGGTAAGAAGTAGTTTTATATTGACTTAATTGATTAGGTAAATAAATTCTCACTGGATAATAAAGGCAGGCAGTGTCATTAAAAACTATCTCTATGTATTTATCACACTTGATTAAACATCAGGAAATACTACTTTCGCCAAGTAATGTCTTTATTATGAATAATTCATATGATCAATACTGGGAATATACATAATGCCCCGTCAAATACATAATTCTCCGTCATGAATCTTAATGTTCGATTTGGTATTGATAATGAAAATAAAAATTACCCCCGCAGCTTGCCATTGCTGACTCAATAATTTGGTGTTGACTCAAGAATTTGGTACTGACTCAAGAATTTGGTGTTATCAACTTTGGTTCATTGCTTACAAACAATTACAATCAATGTTGGTTTTTTTTTTAATGTTTGTATTTTTAAGATTTCAGCATTATTTCTTTACAGACTTTCGGCAAAAGCAAACATGAACATATGGTATGTATGTTTTAAAAGCACAACGTACTGACATAACAGTATCACACTACTTTCACAGTTTTATCTTTATTAAATAATGTCAAAGGTCACTGCAAAAACCCTCCATGTTTTGAGAATGGTCTGTATCTATTGACCTACTTCATCACCCTTCAGCTCCCCAAGGAGCATAGGTGTACAACAAACTTGTGCCATCCTCCTGTTAGGGGCCATCAGCTCAAGATCATACCATGTCTTCATCGCTTTAATTTCTGTCCTGTTCTCTTTTCCGTGTATTTTCCGGCAATGGCCCAGATAATCAGTCATATATTCTTTCATTTCTGCAGCTGTGCGTTTAGTTTTTCCTTGTTTGTTTAATGCATGAAAATTCCATGTGTCAGATCTGGAGGACAAAAAAAACTGCGGCATCAGCAACCCAGACTCCTTTTTGCTTTCTCTGGGACGTTTCATAAACCTACTTCTGTCATGTATGGCTGAGTTGAATTGTTTTCTTTAGTTGACTTCTCCATTCTTATTGTTGAAGGTTAGAGTGCTGGCCTCTCATGGCAATGGCACCAGGCTTTGAAACACAGTGGAGTCACGCTCCAGTCTTCCCAGCTGTAAATGGGCACCTGACTCTGCTCTTGAGTTACGGAAGGCAAATGTAGCAAGGAAAGGAATTGGTCAATCGCACCTCAATGTTGGACCTAGTATAGTGAAGTCTCTTACACTTCACTCCCCTGTCGCAGTGTCTGTTATGGGACAAACTTTACCTTTTTTTAAAACAGGTTACCTGTACAATATGGCAGCAGAGAAACAGGTTTCATAAACTTCAAACTTTCAAGTTGGTGTTATTAACCAAACAAAATGCTTTCTAATATTTCTCTAAATTAGACATGCTGACTCTTTTGCTGTGACTCTTTTATTTTGTAGTGTATAAAAAAGTGTGGCTCTTTTATTTTGTGGTATATAAAAAAGTGTGGCTCTTTTATTTTGTGGTATATAAAAAGGCGTGGCTCTTTTATTTTGTGGTATATAAAACAGTGTATCTTATTTTGTCGTATATAAAAAAGTGTGCCTCTTGTATTTTGTGGTATATAAAAAGGCGTGGCTCTTTTATTTTGTGGTATATAAAAAAGTGTGGCTCTTTTATTTTGTTGTATATAAAAAAGTGTGGCTCTTTTATTTTGTGGTATATAAAAAAGTGTGGCTCTTTTATTTTGTGGTATATAAAAAGGCGTGGCTCTTTTTTCTTGTGGTATATAAAATTTGTGGTATATAAAAAGGCGTGGCTCTTTTATTTTGTAGTATATAAAAAAAAAGTGGCTTTTATTTTGTGGCATATAAAACTGTGGCTCTTTTATTTTGTGGTATATAAAAAAGTGTAACTCTTTTATTTTGTGGTATATAAAACAGTGTGGCTCTTTTATTTTGTGGTATATAAAACCGTGTGGCTCTTTTATTTTGTGGTATGTAAAAAAGTGTGGCTCTTTTATTTTGTGGTATATAAAACCGTGTGGCTCTTTTATTTTGTGGTATATAAAAAAGTGTGGTTCTTTTATTTTGTGTGTGGCTCTTTGTGGTATATAAAAAAGTGTGGCTCTTTTATTTTGTGGGATATAAAAATATGGCTCTTTTATTTTTGTAGTATACATAAGTGACCTAGTATTTTATATGTCTATTTAGTAGTAGATAATGAATGGAGTTCTTTACAACTAAATGCATCCAAATAAATGACCACAGGAGAATTAATGCCGCCTTGTGGACGTGCAGCAAAAAAAGCAGAAGATAATTCTTTCCCGCCAATTTTTGTTGAGTGACTTACTAGTGTATTAATGATGTATTGGACTCCTAACTGTAAAGATTGTAGTCTGTATTGAATTGTAATTAAAAGTTGAGTTTCACTAGTAAACTAAACTTGTGTTAAATTTTAATAGTTAAGGTAGTACAGTAAGATTGTATTTAACCTTAACAGTTTTGATTGAGCTGGATACATTAAAGGTAAAGGTAGTCCCATAGCAGATTCCTTCCCTAACTCAAGAGCACAGCCAGGTACCCATTTACAGCTGGGTAGATGAGCGTGACACCACTGTGTTTTGAACCTGGCACCTTTGCCGCAAGAGGCCAGCTCTCTAACCACTCTGCTACTCGACTGCTCACTGGATATATAAAGCTGTTAATAATATACAGGCATACCGCGCTTTATGGCGCTTCACAGATATTACGCTTTTTTTCAAATTATTCATGTTTATTTATTATCTCCGCCAGCAAAAAGATTACGATTCACTGAAGGCTCAGATGATGAAGATTAGCATTTTTTTTAGCAGTAAAGTATTTTTAATTTTTACAATACGCTGTTTTTTTTTTTTAAGACCTATCGCTATTGTGCACTTAATAGACATAGTGTAAACATGATTTTAGGCTTTTATATGCACTTGGAAGCCAAAAAAATGTCTGATATTGCGCAAAAAAAAGATCTGCATTGCATTACGTGAACGTTTATATGAAGCGAGCTAGTAACCCAGCATAATATGATGGGAAATTATTATGTTATGTTGTAATATTTACTGCCTGTCTTGATGACATAGCTAATTCCTTTGTAGTCGTTTAATAATTTTCCATTCCATTATAATTTCATTGGATCTTTGTAGTCAAACTTATTACGTCTTGTAATTGATACACCATGAAAAAATTTAAAGGACTGCATGCTTTTTTTAATGGGTGTTCAGTTTAGCTTTCACTGTGCAGTGCATACCACTTGTGTAATTCCCGAAAATGCACCATGAAAAGATTGCAAGGCACGTGCATTCTTGTAATGGTTGTTCAGTTTAGCTCCCATGATGCAATGTGCATCTTTTCCATATTTTCATGTCTTTATACCCTTCTTTGTTGTGTCCAGTTCACCTCTTGTGTATCTTTTTATCAAAAATAAAATAAAATATGTACAGCATTAATCTATCTTTTACTTATTTTTGCTCATTCACGTGTGATGTTTGTTTGTATTTACTCTAGACATCCTTTGAGTTGCTGATTACCATCAAACGGTGGTAAATTTACATCGAAACAAGGAAATTCTGTACATCATGGACTTACTTATAATGTGGTGCCACAGTATTGACCCTATCATCTGTGCTATGTCGCATCTGTAGTGTACTTCTGAAACTTAGGTCTTCCTGTAGCACAGTCATAAACTGTGCCAAATTTTTTACCACTTGTGTTATTTATTTTATCATCTTTTTAAAATAAAGACGGGATACGCCTTCTAAATTATCTCGCATACCAACTGGGACTTGTTTACTGAAACTATCGACAAGACTTAAATTTTTTTCAAAGAGGTGTTGTGATAACATTAAACAAGTTCCAGTAATTGTGTAATCACATAAGAAAATGTGAGATTCTGGGGCTTATTACTAGCTGTTATTATAATTTATGTATTGACATCATTAAGCTATTTTTAGCTTTGAACTGGATGTGTAGTTAAATATAGATTATTTACAAATAAGGAGGGGAAATTATTTAGTAACAGATGATTCTAACTCATGAGTTATTTAAGACCATGATCTATTATCACAATCACCCTTCAGCTCCCCAAACAGATGATTCTAACTCATGAGTTATTTAAGACCATGATCTATTATCACAATCACCCTTCAGCTCCCCAAACAGATGATTCTAACTCATGAGTTATTTAAGACCATGATCTATTATCACAATCACCCTTCAGCTCCATAACAGATGATTCTAACTCATGAGTTATTTAAGACCATGATCTATTATCACAATCACCCTTCAGCTCCATAACAGATGATTCTAACTCATGAGTTATTTAAGACCATGATCTATTATCACAATCACCCTTCAGCTCCATAACAGATGATTCTAACTCATGAGTTATTTAAGACCATGATCTATTATCACAATCACCCTTCAGCTCCATAACAGATGATTCTAACTCATGGGTTATTTAAGACCATGATCTATTATCACAATCACCCTTCAGCTCCATAACAGATGATTCTAACTCATGAGTTATTTAAGACCATGATCTATTATCACAATCACCCTTCAGCTCCATAACAGATGATTCTAACTCATGAGTTATTTAAGACCTTGATCTATCATCACAATCACCCTTTCAGCTCCCCAAACAGATGATTCTAACTCATGAGTTATTTAAGACCTTGATCTATCATCACAATCACCCTTCAGCTCCCCAAACAGATGATTCTAACTCATGAGTTATTTAAGACCTTGATCTATCATCACAATCACCCTTCAGCTCCCCAAACAGATGATTCTAACTCATGAGTTATTTAGGACCGTGATCTATCATCACAGTCACCCTTCAGCTCACCAAACAAATGATTCTAACTCATGAGTTATTTAAGACCTTGATCTATCATCACAATCACCCTTCCGCTCCCCAAACAGATGATTCTAACTCCTGAGTTATTTAAGACCTTGATCTATCATCACAATCACCCTTCAGCTCCCCAAACAGATGATTCTAACTCATGAGTTATTTAAGACCTTGATCTATCATCACATTCACCCTTCAGCTCCCCAAACAGATGATTCTAACTCATGAGTTATTTAAGACCTTGATCTATCATCACAATCACCCTTCAGCTCCCCAAACAGATGATTCTAACTCATGAGTTATTTAGGACCTTGATCTATCATCACATATCACCCTTCAGCTCCCCAAGGTAGCATAAGACCTTCAATTAGCATATGCCAAGTCTTCTTGTCCTACAGAGATGTTATATAAATTACTTGGTAAAGTCTGGGAAAAGGAAGAGATACCAGCAGAATGGAAGGAAGGATATCTGGTTAAGTTGCTGGTAAAGGAAATTTACAAGAGTGCACAAATTATAGAGGAATAATGTTACTATCAATGCCAGGAAAAGTATTAAATAGGATTATCCTTGAGAGATTAAAAGAGTCCTTAGACAAGAAACTGAGAGATGAACAAGCAGGTTTTTGACAAAACAGATCCTGTACAGACCAGATAGCCACTTTGAGAATAATAGTTGAACAAAGTCTGGAATGGAATTCACCATTATACATCGGATTTGTGGACTACGAAAAGGCATTTGACAGTGTAGACAGAGAATCACTTTGGAAATTGATGAGGCATTATGGAGTTCCCCTGAAGATCATTAATTTAATAAAGAAAACATATGAAGACATGACATGCAGAGTTCTTCATGAAGGACAGCTTACAGAACCATTTGGGATAAGAACAGGATTGCGACAGGGATGCCTCTTGTCTCCATTTCTTTTCTTATTAGCAGTAGACTGGGTTATGAGAACATCAACAACACACAACAGAAATGGAATCCAGTGGACTCTGACTAAGCAGTTGGACGATCTGGATTTTGCTGATGACTTGGCTCTTCTGTCCCATAACCGTAATCAGATGCAGGACAAAATTGAAAACACTCGATGAGAGGTCACAGCAATTGGGTCTGAAAATACACAGGGAAAAGACAAAAATAATGAGAATAAATGCAGGTAATGAAAACAGGGTTGAACTTGAAGAAGCACCAATACAAGATGTAGAATCGTACACATATCTTGGCAGCAATATAGACAAAGTTGGAGGGACAGACAGTGATATCAAAATAAGAATACAAAAAGCAAGAGGAGCTTTCATAGCATTGGGAAATATATGGAGATCAAGAGAAATTGGATCCAACACGAAAATAAGAATCTTCAACTCAAATGTGAAGTCAGTCCTATTGTATGGCTCTGAGACATGGAGAACAACAAAGACAATAACCAAAAAGCTACAGACTTTCATAAATGGGTGCTTGCGTAGAATAGAGGGATTAAAATGGTATGACAAGGTTACCAACGTGGAACTGAGGACAAGAACTAGACAAGTGCCAGTGGAACAAGAGATGAGAAGAAGACAATGGTGATGGATAGGTAACACACTGAGGAAACCTGTTGATAGCATTACAAGGCAGTCCTTGTTCTGGAACCCCAAGGGCAAGAGAGGCAGAGGTAGACCAAGAAGCACATGGAGAAGAGAGCTGGAAACAGAGATGAAAATGATAAGGAGAACGTGGAAAGAACTTGAGATGATGGCACGTGACAGGAGTACTTGTTATGTGTTTGTTGAAGGCCTATGCTCCTTTGGGAGTGGAGGGTTATGAATGAATGAAGTCATTTTGTCCCGTGCCATCAGCTTCAGGTGTTTCCATGTCGTCTTCATCATTTTCATTTATGTGTCCAGTTCTCGTCTCCATGTAATTTTTGGGCAGTTTCACCTTCTTTCACCCTGGTGATCCCAGGACGCCTTGTAATGCTGTCAGCAAGTTGCATCAGTGCGTGTCCTGCCCATTGCTAGTGCCTTCTTCGCATCTCATATTCCAGTGACGTCTATCTGGTTCTTGTCATCAGTTCCACATTAGTGATCTTATCATGCCACTTTAATTCTTCTGTTGTAAGCAAGCATCCATTGATGAAAGTCTGTAGCTTTTTGGTTGTTGTTTTTGTTCTTCTCCATATTCCAGAGCCATATAACATGACTTGACATTTGAATTGAAGATTAAGATTTTTATGTGTTTGACTTGGTTCGTTTGACCTCCAGTGCAGTGAAGGTTTATTTCTGTAACAAATACTGTTCTAGGCTTAGGTAATCAGCCCCATTTTAAACTCCTAACTTTTAAGACAGCTGTACTCTCTTAACCTTGCCTCTTTCCCCGGTGAACTTCATAGCTTGGCTAAAACCTGCCATAAAAAATCTTGATCTGTGAGTTATAATAATAATCATCATTATTATCCTCCAGCCCCCAGTGGAGCATAGGCCTTCGATCAGTTCACACCAAGTCTTCCTATATTATGCAGTCCATTCAAGGTCTTTCTACATTGTCATTGTCCCATTCAAAGTCTGCCACTAGTTCCATTTAGATGGTTATTCCTGTTTTCTTGAAATTTTAAAAAATGTTTTTACGTTTCTGTAGCCAGCCCCATGTCCAACACTTCTTTGTTGCCTCCTTCAAAATGCCTTGTGGAGGAGAGAAGATTAGAACAGCAGTAAGATGCAGTGAAGGGTGGATTTTTAAAAAAAAGGGTAATATGTCTTACTAGGACAGAAGACTAAAGAGAATTGCCTACGTTGCAGCAACAAGGCCTTTGTCAGGGACAGGACAAACAGCGAGAGCTAAGTAAGGAACTGTTACCAACAGATTACTGGTGACAATGTATATAGTTATTATAATATTTATCTGTCTGAGGGAAGGTATTTGTTTTTAGAATCAGGATGTTTTCCTGGCCAAAGATGTATCACCCATGATTGATTGATACTTTTGTTATATGGGTTATCTCCCCCTGGAGATCGAATTTGGCGTATGAATCCAGATTTCGTTAGTCTGTGCCTTGTTGGGCCAAAAAACAGATTGTTCTTGCTTAGGTTTATGCAGGAATGTTTATGGTCCGAGTCTATGTTTACTCTGTGTCTATTTCAGACGATTCGGTCTTATATCATGATATCTTGGTATGTCTAAGTGGAACTATTTTTCCTTGTACTGAACTTTGGGGTCAGGGAGTTTCTGCGCATGCCGAGAGGAAAGGGGGTCTTCCGTGATGATGGAATGCCTGGCGAAGGCCATGTCGAAGACGAGTCCTCAGTCTGTTGATCTCTGTGATTTGTTATGGGGACGAAGATAATTTCTGATATGATTATTAAGTCTATTAGTCCCCAGTGTTTATTCTATAACGCCAGGAGAGGGGCGTATGTGTTCTGCTAGTGTATTTCCCATGCCCAGGTAAAAGAACTTTTTGCTGAACTTTTTCATCCTAGGCTTAGCTGGGCAGACGTCTACATTGTGATTATCTATATCCATATGTCGGGATGACATGTTACCTAGCAGCACTGAATATGATTGTATGCAGCAGTTATGATGAGAGAATATGCTGATTCTTGTAGAAACATTTGCGTTTATGAACAAAGCTTATATTGAAGATTTACTATACATCTGTATAGTGAGCGATGCTCCAAGGGAACCAGAAGCCATTTTGGATCCTAACTTTTTGTCGATCATCGATCAGAGAACGGGGATGCCCCTTATTATCAGGTGATGATTAAGAGATCACAGTTATAAAGAAAACCCAATACTGGTGGGTTAACATTGTCTTCAGATAGATTTGCTGAGCTTTACCTAAAGGAATCTTCGCTAGAAAAGAGGTTCTGTCTAGGAGTCATGCTTGAACAGTATTTATTAACTGACACGCTCGGTCAGTAAGGCCTGATGATTATATTGATAAACAGTGGAAATCTAAGTGCTTGTCTACGGATGTTCCATTGTAATGTTCTTCAACATGAATGCTAACTTAAGATGGTAGACCAATGATCAACAGTATGCTATTTATGTCGACCTGTTTTCCTGTAACTATACTCGTACTGTCCAAGTGTGTGCGTCCAATTAAACAGTATGAAACGACCACAGTAGTCTGCATCATTAACTTCTAGATACATGTGAGTGAGTGTTTGATCTTCTAGTCAACTCTTCAGAACAATCCATGCATTCGCGTACTGACACTCACATCAACACCCAAAGTCAACATTACATCCTTGTCGGGGCCTCATTACGTTTTTGGACAAGGTGACCTGTATGCCCAACACTGTGTCGGTTTTGAGTTGACCATCTACACCTATACCAGCTGTATTAACATTGTGCCTGGACGAGCTATATCACAAAATAGCACTTATTAACGTGGTGACCGAAAATCAGACCTTATCAGGAACATAAGACAATAAATACAACTCATGAAAGTGTGCCACTGCCACTAGTTAGGGATTTTGCAGTACGAATCCACTTTTAAAATACTTCCGCATCCTGGTATCGAAAGTATCGTCATATCCCGCTATTCGGTGCTTCGCTAATACAGCGCTTTTCAATCATATTCATGTTGCCTCGCTCATTTGGCGATTATTGGCATGAGACGTCATATAGGAAGGCATGACATGCTCGCACTCGACAGCTAAGAAAGAGAAGTGATTGCGCCTGCCATTTTATTCTCTCTTGTTCAGCAGTTGTGCCGTTCAGTCAATTTACAGAAGCTGTTCGCTCTGCATATCTTTGTGTATTACTGTAAATTTTCAAAACATTTACAAACTTTTTACTTATTATTGTATATATAGTGTAATATTTTTTTTTCTTTTCAATCCAACCTGCAAGTCTGGAAGGAAGAGCTGGAGAAGAATGGGATGATCATAAGCAGCTCGAAAACAAACACTATGGTGATATCACGAGGAAAGAAGACATCAGATTAAGCTGGGAGAACAGGTCCTGGAGCAGGTCGACCACTTTAAATACCTTGGAGCTGTCATAGACCAGAAGGGAGGCATCAAAGAAGAGTTGGCTACTCGAAGAGCAGCAGCTGGGAGACTTTTTCAAGCCATAAATCGAGGATTCCTCAGCAAGAGAGGTTGGTAAGAAAACGAAGATGGCTGTATACCGCTCCACCTATGCCCCAGTCTTGACATATGGATGCGAGTCATGGGCAGTGACTACAACCCACAAAAACCAGATCCAAACCTCAGAAATGAGGTATCTGAGGAAGGTGGTTGAAGTAACAAGAAGAGACATGGTCCGCAACCAGACAATACGTCAAGGCCTAAAAACCCAACCCCTGCAGACCCAAGTGGAACAGTCCCAACTGAGATGGTTTGGCCATGTCTGCAGAATGGGAGAAGATCGGCTACCACGGCAAGCATGGGAAACTAAGAGCCAGGGATCCAGACCTCCAGGATGACCCAAAGTCCACTGGGAGGACAACATTAGACAATCTTTGAAGGACCGAGGACTAGAATGGAACCAAGCCAGGATGAAGACAGCCAATAGAATAGTATGGCGCTCTCTCTTACAAACCTCTACACCTCACGGTAGAAGAGGAACGACTAAGTAAGTGTAATATTTTTGTGTTTATTTATAATGGAAATTAAGTGCAGTGGTAAAAAAAAGAAGCCATAAGCATCTTACTGTAGAAGAAAAGTTACATATATTTAAACTAAATGAGCAAGGTATGTCTGTGGCTGAGACGTAAGCTAGGCCTAGTTCACCAAAAAGTTAGTAAAATTGTTACTGCTAAGGATAAAGCGTTAAAGGAAATTAAAAGTGCTTTCAAATTGTTATTTTAGGCCTATCTTTACTGCACACTTATTATATGATAGTGTAAGCAATGTTATTTAAGCTTTTACATTAGCAAGCACAAAAAGGCTATCCTTCGCTTTTCGATGATTTTCGCTTTATGGTGGTGGTCTGCCCGCTATGCCACCATATTAGCCGGTGTGACTAAATACTAATATCACCCAAAGCAGCCCAATCAATCAATCAATCAACCAACCAATCAATCAATCAATACCCTTTAGCTCCCCAAGGAGCATAGGCCTTCAACAAACACATGCCAAGTCTTCCTGTCCTGTGCCATCCACTCAAGTTCTTTCCATGTTTTCCTCATTTTCACCTCTGTATCCAGTTCTCTTCTCCATGTGTTTTTTGGTCTACCTCTGCCTCTCTTTCCCTGTGGATTCCAGAACAAGGACTGCCTTGTAATGTTATCAACAGGTTTTCTCAATGTGTGCCCTATCCATCGCCAGCGTCTTCTTCTCAACTCTTTTGTTCCACTGGCACTTGTCTGGTTCTTGTCATCAATTCCACATGTGTGACTTTGTCATACCATTTCAGTCCTTCTATTCTACGCAAGCACCCATTTATAAAAGTCTGTAGCTTTTTGGTTGTTGTTTTTGTTGTTCTCCATGTCTCAGAGCCATACAATAGGACTGACTTCACATTTGAGTTGAAGATTCTTATTTTCATGTTGGACTTGATTTCTCTTGTTCTCCATATGTTTCCCAATGCAAGGAAAGCTTCTCTTGCTTTTTGTATTTTTATTTCACTGTCTGTCCCTCCAACTTTGTCTATATTACTTCCAAGATATGTTTACGATTCTACATCTTTTAGTGGTGTTTCTTCAAGTTCAACCTTGTTATAATTTCTTGCATTTATTCTCATAATCTTTGCCTTTTCCCTGTGTATTTTCAGGCCCACTTGTTGTGACCTTTCATCGAGAATTTTCATTTTCTCTTGCATCTGATTATGGTTATGGGACAGAAGAGCCAAGTCATCTGCAAAATCTAGATCATCAATCTGTTTAGTCAGATTCCACTGGATTCCATTTCTGTTGTGTGATGTCGATGTTTTCATAACCCAATCTATTGCTAGTAAGAAAAGAAATGGAGACAAGAGGCATCCCTGTCTCACTCCCCTTCTAATCCTAAACGGTTCTGTAAGTTGTCCTTCATGAAGAACTATGTCATGTCTTCATAGGTCTTCTTTATTAAGTTAATGATCTTCATGGGAACTCCATAACGCCTCATCAATTTCCAAAGCGATTCTCTGTCTACACTGTCAAATGCCTTTTCATAGTCCACGAATCCGATGTGTAGCGGTGAATTCCATTCCAGACTTTCTTCAACTATTATTCTCAATGTGGCTATCTGGTCTGTACAGGATCTATTTTGTCAAAAACCTGCTTGTTCGTCTCTCAGTTGCTTGTCTATGGACTCTTTTAATCGCTCGAGGATGATTCTGTTTAATACTTTTGCTTGCACTGATATTCAGCCCAAGTCGCCAAAAAATCACCCTGAAAGAATTTTCCATTTTCAGAATATTTTGGTTTTCGGGTGTTCGGATGTTTTTGCTCCTTACAGAGCAGAGAGCATTACGGAAACAACAGCAAATGGATTGATTTGCCGTTGCCCTAAAGACGCCATTAGGCGTGATGGGAAACAATGGCAAAGAAAACCTATCTGCTGTTGCCCTAAGACGCCACTAGGCGTAATGGCCACTGACTGCTTTGACGGTCGGTGGCTAAGGACGGAAGAAGAAGAAGAAGAGCAGAGAGCAACCACTGCAGCTGGTCCCTTTGTTAGAAGCGTGCTTCAAGCATCTATATGCTCTCGTATCAGTAATTTCTGAAGACATTTGCTTTATGTGATGAGCTTGCAAACTTTATGTACAACCTCATATTAATTGCCTTGTACGACATACCCGAGGTAGGCCTATTCTTTTTTCTTTTTTTTTTAGACCCCCAGGAAGTACACGGGTCTGTCACTCTGTCTCTCTCTGTGTGTAGATATGTATGTATGTATAATTAACCCACTATTGTAGAGTATAATGTTTTTTGTTCCTTTCTTTGCTCTCCTTTCAAATCCCAATAACACACAAGTGCATGAATTATAATAATATGTCTTACTGCTGTAGAACATTACCCTGGTAAGACAATACATTCTCTGTCGTGTCATACGAGCTGACATTTTTATTTTATGGCCAGTGAGGTGAAATATATATTCTTTATTACTGTATGGTTTAGAAACATGGGCAATGAACAAGCAATTGGGGGACAAAATTGAGGCCTTTGCGATGTAAGGTAAAGGATCCCGTTACACGCCCATTGAGGCATATTTGGAATATGGTGTTAGGCTCATATTTTCTTGACCATCGGCACACTAGTGGTGACGTTGTCAACATCACGCCGGCTGCCTTAACCTTCCCAGAGTTGCTCTGGTACCCAGTTGGGGCTGGGCCGACCCAGGAGCCGTTTCCGGCCTTAAAAAATCCCACCTCATCTGGGGATTGAACCATAGACCACTGAGCTAGGAAGCCAGTACACTAAACACTATGCTATCGCGGCTCCTCCTTGCGATGTGGATGTGTAGAAAACATGGGGCACATTTCGTATTATGAGAAGAAAACAAATGAAGAGGTGCTAGAAAACCTAGGAATTAAACAAGAATGAGAGCAACATTAGACAGCTAAAATATTTTGGCCATATTAAAGGACATAACACCTTCCTGAAGACCATAATGGAAGGAAGAGTAGAAAGTAAATGTGCAAGAGGAAGACTGCGCTTATAAGTAGGAAGATAACATCAAGAGATGGACAAGGAAAGAGTCTATTAGAGTGCACCATCAAGACAAGAGACAAGACATAGATCCAGTCAAGCCGACCTTCAATGTGGAGATGGTAGCGGATGATGTTGTGAAACTGAAGTTGTGTTGTTTGACTAATATTTTGTCATTCATTCGGTACCTTTCAAGTTACCATGGAGCACAGGCCCTGAACAAATACATGCTTTGCCTTCCTATTCCGTGCGGTCCATTCAAGGTTTATCCATGTATTCTTTTTTCCCCTCATTGATCAGTCAATACCCTTTAGCTCCCCGAAAAGCGTATGTCATCAACAAACACAAGCCAAGTTCTCCTGTCACGTGCCATCAGCGCAAGTTCTTTCCATGCCTTCCTCATTATTTTCACTTCTGTCTCCAGTTCTCTTCTCTGTGTGTTTGTTTTTGTATACCAGTGCCTCTTGTTCCATGGGAATTCCAGAGCAAGGACTGCATTGTAATGCTATCAACATGTTTCCCCAATGTGTGCCCTATCCATAACCAGCGTCTTCGTCTCATCTCTTGTTCCACTGGTTTTTACCACATTACCACATTGATGACCTTGTAAACAAATTTTTTACCACATTACCACATTGATGACCTTGTAAACAAATTTTTTACCACATTGATGACCTTGTAAACAAATTTTTTACCACAAAAAAGTTTCCATTCATGTCTTTGTCAAATACCCCTCACCCCTCTCAGTTTGTTTTTTTTGGTCCCCTTCCATTTCTTCTACCCTGTGGATTAGACAACAAGGACTGCCTATAGTGTATCACCTGGTGTTCTCAATGTGTGTGTGCTGTAGAGTGAAAGTGCCGTTTGCATCTTGTCTCACCATGTTGTCACTTAAAACAAATGTATTATTTCATACCTTACTTTTTTTTTGTCCAGTTTCTGTCGGGATATGTTGTGGGGGGTTAAGTTTTCTGTTCTTGAACCAAGTGTTTCCCACTGGCTGGTGTTGAGTCCGTGTTGATGAAGGATTAATATTATGTAGCCTTTTTCCTCTTGGCCTTCCTCATGCTCTAAAATCAGATTCTCCTCTTCAGAATTCTTATGGAGCAACCAGTGTAGCTGGTCCCCTTGTAGAAGAGATGAGAAGACGTTGGCGATGAATAGGACACTCATTGAGAAACTTGTTGATAGCCTTACAAGGCGTGTCCTTGTGTTTGAACCCCCAGAGTAAGAGAAGCACAGTTAGTCTGAAAAGCACATGGAGATGAGATCTGGAGACAGAAATGAGAAAGACATAGAAAGACTTTGAGCTGGTGGCACATGGTAGGAGGACTTGGCATGAGTGAATGAATGGAAGGTACCTTACAGAGTTTTAACGATGCACAACAAAGTCTGAATATTGCATTGTCACATTCGTTGTAGGAGTGCTGTGTTCACAGCAGTGGGTAAAGTCTTGTTTGTCTCATCAGTGATATTTAGAACTTTTGAGTATGTAAGACTACACCTCATGGTAGAAGGGGAATGACTAAGTAAGTATGTAAGAAAAATTATAATGAGGAGTCGTGGTCTCATCTAACGATTTCATGTAAGCGTTTTAACCAAAACGTAGTTATCTTAGTACTCCCATTTCTTCTTTATTCCTGTCTCTGAGCTCAGTTCATCATTTTCCAATCCATCCAGAGAAACTGAGCACCTGTGGGTTTGCCCGGGGTGTAACGATGTTGATTCTGAAGAACAATAACAATAACCATATTGTCACAGCAACACGTTGTTTTTTGTTTAGCTTGGCATTAAAATTAATTAGGGTTAGAAAATGGAATTAACTGACTACAGATAGAATGGACTGGAATAATGACCCCACATGTAGACTGAACAAGTGGATAGGTGCAGAGATCACTGACCATGCCTGTGTTGATTGGATTTGGTGATTCGGTTAATTCAGTTTGGATGATCAGGGTTGGCATGAATGAAGTTCTTCTGTATTTACGTACAATAAGTCACAGTCCAGGATAAGCCCCCACGAAGCATCAGTAACCTGAGGCTGACCAGTGCTTTGCATTTATCAAGTATATTCCACAGTTTGTGGCCATCCTTTGTGGGGTGCCCCAACTCTGGTTCATACTTTGCATCTCTGCCTTCACAGTTCTCCACCAAGCTGTTTTTAGTGTACCTCACTTTCGCCTTCCTTCTGGTGTTCATAGCGTAGCAGTTCTTGTGATTGTGTCAGAGGTCTGCTCACTAATGATGGCATGCATGTCTTCTTGATTGCTCCGAGCAAGTAGTTCAAGGTTGGTGATGGTATTCAGCCAGACAAATTTGGAGAATTTTCATTATGCAGGTTGCAAGGACAGAGGACTATTTGGACATTTCTTTACATGACAACAACCTCCAGCATGAGAATGGAGGTAGCAGCAATTATTGCAGCACTGAGGTGGCTGTCTGAAACACCATCAACCAGGGCAGTCCAGAATGGATGGCTACGGCAGGAATGGAAAACATCAGTAGAATCCTCAAGTCTTCAAGAACTGGTGTGGATCTACTGTTCTGGTCATGCAGGGGTGTGTGGCAATGAGAGAGCTGACAGACTGGCCTTGAGAGTACCTATATTGGGGACACTGGACATGGATAAGGGAGAGATACTAAGGGCAGTTAATGATCACCTACTGGATAATGACACTGCAATAGATGAATAAACAAGGCTAAGACTGTTGGGGTTTGGGGATCAAACGTAGGACTATCAGAAATGGACGTGAGAGAGGATGCATCCGTTGTATGTACAACCATCGCGCTACAGGTACAATTAGCATTCATACTCTTCGACATTTGCTGAGGGAGACTGATCACCTATGGGTTTGCTCGGAGTGCAGTGAGGTCGATTCTGAATAACAAAAACAATTTCCTGTTCTGTTACTCTCCAGATTTCTTCACAGTACAGGAGTACAGAGAGTACGCAGTGTAATGTAAATTTGGTGATTGTGCCATACTGGGAAGATTTTAAGATGTTGTTTAGATTGGCAACAACTGCTCTGGCTTAATTCATTCTGTTGCTGATATGTTAGCTTGTTCCACTGTCTGATGTTACTATGTATCATAAATATGGAAATGTGTGTAATTTCTAGCTTTAAGTTCCTTATTTTTGTGGGCTCAGGATTTCTGGGAATGTGTAAAAAGTACAGGAGAGGGCTAGTCTCAAATTTCCCTAGCTTACAAATTGTTTCATAATCCCACCTCTTGTCATGCACAGATCTATCAAGTCACCCCCTGTGATCTACTGTTAGATTGCTGTCGACCAATTGCTGTCCACTGCTCCACAGGAAGCCGAAGTGTCATGATAATAGTAATGCAGACTTTAAGAACATTCTGGTTACTTCTAACATGCCTTTCTGGTGGGTTTTTTTTCCACTTCCCGGTCATAGGGATCAATTGGAAATGTATTGATTCCATACCTGTGTATCTGGGGGACCCAGTAGGCCACGACTGAATGTTTCATGAAGTACCTTGTGTCATGTGAAATAACTCTTGGTAACTGAATAATGCATTTGTCTCTGCCTGTCAATGTTACATGTGAGATACGTGGGTGTCAGATCTCTACTTGGTCTCTTTGTGTATGTGAAGTGCATATATATGTATATACTTATATACGTGTAGTGCGTCTTACCCCCCCCCCCCCCCCACCCACCCACACACACCAGAGCTCAACTCTATGATAACCTTTTGAAAAAGGAGTGACAAATCTTTTTGAATTATTGCTATTTTTAGCCATAAGAAGGTGAAGGTAGTTACAAAGCAGATAATGCTGTAAGGAAGTAAAGTGTCCAGCTTTGTGAGGTGGGTTGGCCAGTTCCCATCCTTGCTGGCTTTGCCTTCCCTAACTCAAAAGCAGAGTCAGGTGCCCATTAACACACCAAATAGAACCTCTTTACCTACATACATCTCTCAACCTAAATTTATGTATTTCTTTACATAAATTCTTCTCTTTACCTAAATTATTCTCTTTACCTGCATTTATCTGTTCACCTAAATTTATTATTTTTTTTTTTTACCTAAATTCACCTGGTTACCTAAATTTATCTCATTGATATTGCCTAAATTTGTATGGTATTGCATTGCAGTGAACCCATTCGTGTTTGAATTAGGGCAAGTTATTCTACCCCTACCGTGTCCCAGTAGGATGTGTGTCCTACTCTGTGCCATTGTTTCATTCAGGAGTGCCGATAAGATCAAAGCCAGGTTACCAGATAGGGTATTATCTTTACCATTTCCAGGCCAAAGAACACTGTCCTAGATATTGCTAAGCAAGATATCACATAATTTGAACTCCTTAAGGTAGTTTTCTGCCGTACGGATCAGTGGTTATTCTTGTGAGTTGGGCTTTTTTAAAAAGTCTTTAGACTAATTCAAAAGTCTCTTTTTTAAAAGGCAACTGGAAGGTATACGGATGATGATTATTATGATTTTTAATGAAGCTGTGTATTTTTGCTGCCCAAAGACAGAACATCGTTGAGAGGAATATTCATCATCATCATTTTTGTGTGTGTTTTGCTCCTTATCAATCATGAAGCCACCATTGCAGCTGGTCCCCTTACAGGAAGCCGGTACCAATACAATCGCATGCTGTTGCAGCAGTTGTTTCTGTAGCTATATGTTTTACATTATGAGGTTGCCAGCCTCATACACAGTGTCATATTAGTCATGCTGTATGACATGCCCCAGGGAGTATAGTTCTACTGTTTCTTTGTCTCGTCAGAGAGCCCTGGGTACTAAATGGGGTGACACGAATATTATTACACCAAAAATCCCTCCTGTGTGTGACGGGGGAATTTACGATTGCACCGGTTTAATATTTCATCAGATATCAATTGTTTAATTTGGCTGCAACGTTGAATCATACGCAGTATTATTGATCGGATTTATTAGACAGGAGATTCTGAGTGCCTTCTGTCATTTTATGCCTCTCGGACTGTGATATGGTTATTTCAAAGGTTTTTCTTCAGTTAAATATTTGCATTGTTATCAACAGTTATATTCATACCATCAGTTAAATCAACAATAGATTTTCATACCATCAGTTAACTCAGCAATAGATTTTCATACCATCAGTTAAATCAACAATAGATTTTCATTCCATCAGTTAATTCAACAATACATTTTCATACCATCAGTTAACTCAACAATAGATTTTCATACCATCGTTTAACTCAATAGATTTTCATACCATCATTTAACCCAACAATAGATTTTCATACCTTCAGTTAACCCAACAATAGATTTTCATACCATCAGTTAACCCAACACTAGATTTTCATCCCATCAGTTAACCCAACACTAGATTTTCATACCATCAGTTAACCCAACACTAGATTTTCATCCCATCAGTTAACCCAACACTAGATTTTCATACCATCAGTTAACCCAACACTAGATTTTCATCCCATCAGTTAACCCAACACTAGATTTTCATACCATCAGTTAACCCAACACTAGATTTTCATCCCATCAGTTAACCCAACACTAGATTTTCATACCATCAGTTAACCCAACACTAGATTTTCTTACCATCAGTTAACACACCAATAGATTTTCATACCATCAGTTAAACCCAACACTAGATTTTCATACCATCAGTTAACTCAACACTAGATTTTCATACCATCAGTTAACCCAACAATAGATTTTCATACCATCAGTTAACCCAACACTAGATTTTCATACGGTATCATCAGTTAACTGCATTGTTATGTTGTTATTGATCCAGCAGCGTTTATCTTCGTGCCGTTTGGCCCAATGCCATATAGTGGTATCAGCATATGTTTGCAAGTTTGTTTTTGTTCCGTATAAGGTGTTCCATTTATCTGGCCTCGAAGGAATGAGCATTTTACTTCTTCTTCTTCTTCTTCTTGCGATCGCATCTTTGATGATTACACCGTCAGACGAGTTCTCATGATGAATTCGACTGTTGTTGTTTGAAGTTCCTCTTTAACTCCATATAGCTTTGAGTTTAGTGTTGAGTCATTCGGCCAGTATATCTTTCTTAACTGGTCATACAGAGGGCAGTCCTGTAGAACATGCTCAGCAGTTTGTTCGTTTAATCCACATGTGCACAGTGGTGAAGCAGACAATCGTAGCTTGTGCATGTGTTTATTCAGTTTGTTATGCCCTGTCCTGAGTCGAAAAAAATAGTTATCTGTCCCTGCCGGTCGAGAGTGTGATAGTCGTCTTTGGGTTGGTTCTGCTCTCTTCTGATAGTCTGGATAGCTCTCTTTTTCTCAAAGTATGTGACTTCATTATCTTCTTGTTCACATTCTCCTCCCTTTTTTTGCAAGTTTATCTGCCTTTTCATTTCCGGGTACACCACAATGAGATGGTACCCACTGAAGTATGGTTCTCTTTTTGGCAGCTACCTTGTTTAGTTCATTTCTCAGATGCGGGAGTTTACCACCCTTGAGAGCTTGCAGGACAGACAGTGCATCTGTGAGGATGACTACCTGGTGGCAGTCAGAGTTGGTGTTATAAATCATATTTGCAGCTTGCTCTAGAGCTTGAACCTCAGCTGTATAGTTGGAACAGAAATTTACCAGTGGGAATGTGCCTAGTCTCATAGTGGTTGTCAGGATATGAGATAAAGATACCGGCACCTCCATTCCTAACAGCATTAGTTGCTGATCCATCTGTATAGGCATGTATCCATGATTGATCGGGATAGCTTTCTTGGATCATACTCAATGTAGCAGTTCGTTTTTGCAGATCATTATACTCACATCCACTTGTGAGACCACTGACTGATGTATTAATTTGGAGGGTACTGCTGGCCTGCTCCCATGGTACAGGGTATAGGGTGGGCTTCAGTGGTGTTGTCTTCATGGATAGGTCTTCTTGATGCTGTCTTATAAGTCTTTTCCCCCGATGCATAAAGCTGCTACGCTTTAGACGTCCCAATGCCAGATCATCTAGTCTTGCCTTCATTGGGTGCATTGGCATACTGTTGTACTTTTCCATCTGGATCATGGTTTTTGTGTCTCTTCTATGGGACAATGTCTGTAATCCAGCAACCTTCTGCATCTCTGTTATTGGTGTAGTTTTCATGGCTCCTGTAATGAGCCTGAGAGCTTGATTTTGCACCTTGTCCAAAGACTGCAGATGTGAGTTAGCAGCTGATGACCATGCTGCTGAGCTAAACTCTAAGTGTGGTCTTATTACTCCATTATAAATCTTCTTTAGATTTCGTTCATTTGCTCCCCAGTTGGTACCTGCTAATTTTCTGAGTATGCCTAGTCGTCTTCGGCCTTTCCTTCTGCGTTTTCAATATGCTTATTCCATGTAAGCCTTTGGTCAAATGTCACCCCAAGATAGGTGGGGTAGCTTTCTTCCTTGATCACGGTTGTCCCTAGGTGTATGTTAGCTGATTTGTCCTTGGGGGCGAGGGAGAACAGTGTTGTGGAGGTTTTGTCTGTGTTTATTGTGATAAGCCATTTCTCTGCCCATGACACTAGCATGTCTGCTGCCCGCTGCATTCTATAATTTGCTGTGGTGACATTTTCATCAGCGCACCAGAGTACTAGGTCATCTGCATATAAGGCAGCTTTAACTCCTGCAGGGAGATCTTTCACCAGGTCATTGATGTAAACAAGGAAGAGTGTTGGGGAAATTACTCCTCCTTGAGGTACCCCCTGATGGAGCAACACTTTTCTGCTCTGCAGACCGTCAAGAGTGACTCTAGTTCTCCTGTTATGCAAGTATGACTGGATCCATTTCAGAATGTTGCCTAGGATTCCACTTATGCTAAGTTTTGAGATGAGGCCAGCTGTCCACACCTTGTCAAAGGCCTGCTTGAAGTCGACCCAGATCGTTGGGACCTTTTTCTTCTCCTGGAAGGCATCTTCTATTGCTTGAGACAAGTAAGTAACTTGGTCTTCTATACTGTAGCATTCTCTAAATCCAGCTTGTTCCGGCACCAGGATCTGCTCAGACTCTAAATACCATTTCAATCTGTGGTTGACTATTTGCTCCATAGTCTTCCCAACACAGCTTGTGAGACTGATTGGCCGGTAACTTGCAGCCTCGGTCTTACATTTCCCTTTCTTTAGTATGGGTATTGTGATGGCTTCTCTCCATACTTGGGGTACCGTTCCTTTCAACCAGCTGTGGTTGAATATCTCAAGCAGTTTTGTCTTTGCTGCTGAGCTCAGATTTACTAGCATTTCGTTGCTGATTTTGTCTGGGCCGGGTGACTTTTGAAACTTAAGCTTGGAAATAGCCTTCTGTAGTTCTCCTAGTGTGATGGGTTCCCTCATTGGGGCAGGAGTATCTGTCTGTCCCATGGTTGCCAGTATTTCTTTTCTTATCTCTCTCTGATGATCTATGTTAATGGGTAAGTTGCTTTCTGAACTGTATCTTCTAGCAAACAAGTCTGCAGCTTGTTTTCCTCTGAAAAGTTTGCCACCTTCATCCAATGTGATAGTCTGCCTAGGTGAGGAATGCTCTTCATTTAGAGACTTGACTAATCTCCAAAGTTTCCTGCCGTCTTTCTCAAGGTTCAGCGATGCCGTTTTAGTTCTCCAGCTTTTCCGTTTTTCTTCTAGCTTTGTTCTCTGAAACTCTGCTACAGCCTTTTTCCATTTGTTGTGAGTTTCAAGTGAAGGCTGAGACTCTGCGTCCTTTCTAGCCCTGTCCATGGCTTCCTGACGTTCTTGGAGTGTGTTGGACCAGTATGGTATGTAGTTACGCCGGCATCCTTTGGGAATGGTTTCTTTTGCAGCTTGTAGTATGCATCTGTTGAAGTCTTTTACCACTTCATTAATGTCTCTGTTCTGTACCTTGAGGGTAGACAGCAGCGTGTTCACCTGATGCCTGAATAAACCCCAGTTGGCTTTTTTGTAGTTCCATCTTGTAATGGCTGGGCCTGTACTGAGAGTTGCACTCTGGACAGTAAGAAAGATTGGGCGATGGTCGCTTCCCCCTAGTTGGTCTCCTACTTCTCTACTAATAGATCCAGCTATATCTGGTGTGGAGAAGGCAAGATCTGGTGTTGAAGTTGTGTGCCATCCTCTGGAGTAGAAGGTAGGAGTATCTGTGGCATTATTGACTAGGATTAGGGAGTGATCATCTTGCCAAGTTTCAACCTCTTCACCTCTGTGATCCAGATGGTTATAGCCCCAGCTCTGGGAGTGGCTATTAAAGTCTCCAACTGCTATAAAGTTGGTGGCTGGTACCTGTATAGAGCTGAGACTCAGGGGTTTGTTGTTCGGACAGTAATAGTTCAGGAGTTCTATTTCCATCTTGTCTACCTTTATCTGCAACAGCTGATATTCTGCTCCATCCATGAAGGTTTTCCTTTCGTGTGCAGGAATGTTATTCCTTACAAGAGTAAGTACTCCTCCTTTTCGTCTATCTTTTCTGTTGGATCTGAAGCATTGATATCCCCTTATTTTAAAGGTTTGATCTGCTTTCAAGTGAGTCTCTTGGATACAGCAAACACTGACTTGCTTCTCATACAAGATGTTTTCCAGCTCTGTCTTTCTGCTGTATCCAGCCTGCTTGCTGTTCACTCCCTCTGCATTCCAGTGCATCATGACAAGTGGTACTCTGGGTTTCTCTTTTTCTGTTTTGTTTTGGTCAGTAGTTCTCCTCCGCCGTCTGCTGACTCCACAAGACGGTCTAGAGGGTCCTCCAGTAGCTGAGGGTGGGCTCTGTCGAGGCTCAGAGCCCGGCACTGCACCTGCCTGGTGGAGCTCCACAGGGCGAGCACCAGTACGAGATTTATTTGACGGTGTACTCTCCATAGAAAAAAAAAAGCGAGTTGCGTGATACTGTGGTTTCCGGTGCGCCTTCTGGCCCAGTATCTATGACTTTAGCACCTGTTCAACGGGAGAGTGGGCTCATCCCTAATCTGTTTATGTTCCCAGTAGTAGACTATTCGCAAGCAGCCTGGGGGTGTCACTGCTCTGCGCGGACCTTGTTTACCGAGGCGGCGTCCGAGCTCGTATGGTGAAAATATGGTTGCATTATCTTCAAAATAGCCCTGTCTTTCCTGCCATCCTGCAACTTTGAGTTAGGGAGTTCTGAGCTCCAGTCTCTTTCCCAGGCATTTTATCCTGGCCTGGCACGCATACAGAGGACCCCACTTCTGGTTCTAAGTTAGCAGTTGGGGACAGGTGGGGTAGCACACTGTGCATTCCCCGTCATCCAGGGGGCTCTCCAACTATGCAGAGCTTGCACAATGCTGTGCTCTGGTTCTGGGCTCACCCAAGGAATCCTCACGTCCTGCACAGAGCCACTTCCAGATACCCACCACCTGCCAACCCCCCATTGTAGAAATCTCCTGCATGCGGCCATCCAGTCAAGAGCCAGTATTAAGTCTGGTGCCCAAGTGATTCCCCCCAAGCTCAGTGTGCAATTCTGGGTTCTCATCATGCTGCAACACAGGGGGGATTGTGATGCTCAGCCATCTCTCTCAACTCTGCACCGATAAATGACATCGGGGACTTAACTGTGTCTCAGTACTGGGAGGCCCCGTTTCCGGGTACACCACACACAGCCAGTTGAGGCAACGGTCGCCGTGGGCGTGTCTTCAGTGGGGAAGTTGTGGAGTCTTCCTGTCCATGTTCTTGCACATCCTAACACTGCCCGCAAGACATCGGAGGTTTGGAGAGTGGCCTTCTCTGCTTTTTTGAGCCGGGGTGGGCTCCCCGGGCAAGTCTCGATGGGGATCGGGACGTGTCCACGCGCCAGTGGGCCCAGCATCGGCCGCATCTGTTGGAGGACTTGCTCTGCCAGGTTTGAGTTAGTAAATTCCAACTTTGTCATCTTCTTGGCATTGTGATGCTGGGGTGCCTGTGGATTTCCTAACGCCCCGGGTAGAAGCCAGAAGTGTACTGTGCCAGCTCTGGGGGAGATAAAGGGGGTGTTTCTGCATCTCCTTGTGATACGTAGCCAAGGTAGGGCTCACAGTGCTCTTTCCCCGCCACCAAATTGCCTGCTGGTTACGCCGAGTTCTCCGAGGCTCTAGGCATGTGACCAAGAGTTGAAGGCAATAGGATCGTCACGTCCTGAGTCTCTGTGCCTGTACGATGGGTTCCGATCTTCAGGGAGCAGTCCACACTCGTTCCCACTCCCAAGACTTGTTCAGTATCCATCTGGCTCCTTCCCACCCACAGAGGGCATGTACGGTGTAGTGCACCGGTTTTATTATCGAGGTTTGCTCCTCTAGATCCGTTGTGTTTAGCCTGAGGATTCGCACCCTCAGTTACCAGGACTACCTCGAGGAGGGTGTGGCTCTTCACCACGCACAACGATCTTGGGGTATGAGAGGTTTTGCTAGGCCAAGAGACTAACACCGCAATGGTCGCTCCTTTCATGAACAGAATTCACTAGGCCTAGGGTGAAGCAAGGGGGGAAACCCACTACCCACAACACCAGCACATCATACCCCCTGTCTGTAGACTTTGCCCCAGCATTTTACTAACATCAAGGTTTTCAAAAAGGTGGTGGTCAACAGTTTCATTGGAGTAGGTACAGAGCTGGCACTCTGAAGTGTGTTGTGGTTGGATTCTGTTCAAGTGACTGTTGAGTGGTATGTGTTGGGTTCGAAGTATTAAGTAAGTAGCCGCCTCCAGTCATAACTGAGTATGAGTGTGCTGTACCCTTGAGGTGATAGCCCTCGGCTGCCTTTTATTTTTGCATGGTGTTCATTTTGGCGTGTTCTTTTCCCTTCTGCTTCTTGTAAGAGCTTTTTTGTCATCCAGTTTGAGGTGGTGCCATAGGAAGTATCACCACTTGGTACAATCGGCAGCTTCTCCCCCCTTTGTTGCTGGATTATGTCCAGTGCCTTCAAGTCTCTGTTGCAAACATCTCTGAACCTCAGCTGATGTTGCCCGGCTGTTCTTTTGCCAGTTGTCAGTAGAAAGTATCTTTGCGGGCGCAACCATCTTCCATGCGGCGGACATGGCCAAGCCAGCATTTTTAAGTATTAACATTAAGAAACGAATTCAGGAGAATAGTTTTGTTATTGAACATGAGTAGGGCAGATATTTACTTAATAAGGGGGCGGCCAGGTTTTATTGTAGCTCTTTATTTAATTCTTCCTATGTGACTTATTCGCTCTTGCTGAATTTTACTGTAATTTATATTTCATTAAGTAGGTCAGTTTTTTAACACCTGTTCCACTGTAAAAGGGGAGTGATAAATATTCTAATAGCGGAGTCATTTGTTGTTTATACTTTGTACGTTTTAGAAGGAAGTAGTGTAAATGGCGATTGAAAAGTCACTTCCTATGTTTAAACTGTTATGTCTTCACTCCTAGTCAACTAATTTATATGAAACAAATGTCAAAACAAAGAGAATTAAGCCTGTTTTATTACATAAGATTCTATATCACATTATTAACAAACAGCGCAATGTGATATCCGATATGTTCAATAAGTGATTTCATAGTGGGCAGAAATTTTTGCTGTCTCTTGCAATGCCAGTTTAGGGTCACTTTAGATGTTATTTCATATTCTTTCTGGAAATTTAAAAACATAAAACTTATAACTCAGATAGCAATTTATTGTGTTTTGATATTTGTTTCATTTCTATCCAATAATATTATCCAATAGGATTTTTTAAAACAATTTAAAAATAGGAAGTGATTTTGCGGTCATTCTGTAAAGTATTATCTTGCAGACATTCTGTAAAGTAGTATCTTGCAGACGTTCTGTAAAGTATTATCCTGCAGACATTGTGTACAGTATTATCTTGTTTACTAATTGTCCATGACTCACTCCCATATGTCAGGATTGGTTCTATATAACACTGAAGAACTCTCCTTCTTACTTCCATTGACAAAGAATTGCTGCATAAAATACTTTTCATTTTGAAGGATGCTGTTTTTTGCCTGAGCTATTCTGCTCTTCACTTGAGGAGCTAAAGAGAGTTAATTGTGACATGCTCGTGGCAACAATGAAGGCAGTTGTCTTTGTCCTAGCAAGACACATTACCTTTATTTGTTGACCATACCATTTAACATAGTCTTTGAGCAGTCTTCTTCGTTTGCTTTTATTTATTGTGAGAGCTTTCGAGTATGTTACAGAAGAATTTTGCACATTTGCTATAAAGAGCACAAAACAAATGTCTATGTTAGAGAGAAAATAAACTCATTTGCAGGCCACCAAGAACCACTTTTGTCAGTAGTGTTTTTTTTTTTTTTTTGCGTACGCCCGCTATTACTCAAGGTGAAATCTCAGGTTAGTATGTCTAACCTGAGACTGATTTTTACATGAGTATCCCTTTTTTTTTGTCAGTAGTAAAACGTCGAAAGCTTGCCTGGTTCGGGCATACTTGTCATGACTCCCTTTTGGAAACGATCCTCCAGGGAACAGTCGAAGGTAAACGGAGAAGAGGAAGGCAAAGAAAATCCTGGGCTGAGAACATCAAAGAATGGACAGGGCACGGTTTTTCCACACTTGTACATATTGCTGAGGATAGAGAGCAGTGGAGGACCCTGTCTGCTGATGCTTCCACCATGGCACCCCTACGACCCATGACGGGTTACAGGTTGAGATGATGATTGTGAGAGCAAGCATGTTACGTTGGTTTATTAAAATTTTATTCATTTTTCTTCACCCAAAGGAGCATAGAACTTCAACAAACGTATGCCAAGTCTTCCTGTCCCGTGCCATCACCTCAAGGTCTTTCTATGTTTTTTTCGTCTGCTTCAAGTCTGTCTCTAGCTCTCTTTTCTATTTGTTCTTTGGTTTTCTTCTGCCTCTCTTACCCTGGGGATTCCAGAGCAGGGATTGTCTGGTCATGTTATCAGTTGGTTTTCTCAATGTGTGTCCTATCCATCTCCAACGTCTTCTTCTTATTTCTTGTTCCACTGGCGCTTGTATAGTTCTTATCATTAGTTCCACATTAGTGATCTTGTCATTAGTTCCACATTAGTGATCTTGTCATTAGTTCCACATTAGTGATCTTGTCATATCACTTCATATTTTTTCTTATGTGTGTGCTTTTTATTTCCATTTCAGAAACAACACCAAAGGGAAGTAACAACTTTTAGAATAGCCAAGTCATTGAGTGGCATTTAGTTAAAATTTTTGTATTTGACAAAGTCAGTTTCAGCGGTACGGCCAGTAAAATCGTGACAAATTTGTCAAAAAATTTTGGAAAATTAATGCTAGTTCTAATTTTCTTTGCAATCAATTGATTCACCTTTCATGAAGTGATGCCACCATCTTAGTTATAATCTAGCCGTCAGAGTAAATTTCATTTATGGTGATAGAACATAGGAAACAAGCCGAACGTGAAGATATTAAGGAACGTAAGACCATCCTGATAAGCTTACCAACTCTAGACCGAAGCACCACAACACGCCTCAGTATGTCAGATGACATATGTGATCAGAAATCATGCATTGCCAGTTTCTACAAAAACAAGACAATCTTCATTACTGGAG
Source organism: Oreohelix idahoensis (assembly GCA_024509875.1). Lineage (NCBI taxonomy): Eukaryota > Metazoa > Mollusca > Gastropoda > Stylommatophora > Oreohelicidae > Oreohelix > Oreohelix idahoensis. Next base: position 62,415 of record JAMPIV010017394.1, read on the forward strand.
TGACAGGGTTCATGGGGAAAGTCCTCCTGGAGAAGTTGTTAAGATCATGCCCTGGCATTAAGAAGTGCTACACCCTTGTCCGGCCAATGAAAGGTCAAACACCACAAGAGAGGATGGAGTCTGTTATCAAGTCTAAGGTAAGTTTTTAAAATTTTATTAAATACATTGTTTTATCATCATAATCCTTTTCAGCTCCCCAAGGAGCATAAGCCTTGACAATCTGATGCCAAGTCTTCCTGTCCTGTGTCAAGTCTTCCTGTCCTGTGCCAAGTCTTCCTGTCCTGTGTCAAGTCTTCCTGTCCTGTGTCAAGTCTTCCTGTCCTGTGTCAAGTCTTCCTGTCCTGTGCCAAGTCTTCCTGTCCTGTGTCAAGTCGTCCTGTGCCAAGTCTTCCTGTCCTGTGTCAAGTCTTCCTGTCCTGTGCCATCAGCTCACGGCCTTTCCACATCTTCATCCCATTCATGTCTCTCTCCAGTGCTTTTCTCCATGTGTTCTTTGGCCTCCCTCAACCCCTTACCCTGGTGACTGCATGGGGATTCCAGAACAAGGACTTCCTTGCAATGCTATCAACAGGTTTCCTCAATGTGTGTCTTATCTATCACAAGCATCTTATTCTTAATTCTGGTTGCGTTGGCACTTACCTCTTTCTTGTCATTAGTTCCACGAGTGATCTTGTCATACTACTTCCTTCAGTCCCATCATTTTTTGGTGGGTTTACATGCTTGCCTTGTATTGTTTTCCTCTATTATATAGCTTTAATACCCTGTTCAAACTTTTTGGTTATATTTGGGTTATATTGTGAGATACATTCCCCTTCGATGATAGCCTGCTGTTAGTCGTAATAAGGGCCAGCCCTAAAAAGGACTACAAGATGACTGTCTGGATTCCTCTCGCCGTTTGTCTATTCTTAATATGATGGCATGTTCAACACTATATTTCACATATTGTCTAGCTAGTTCTCAGGGAGCCATGAGAAGGGCATATTACATGCTTGTTTACACACACACCACGCACGCATGCTCGCTCGCTCACACACACACACATACATATATATATAAAATAGTGCATAATTATTATGAATAAGTGACTGTTATTTGTTGATATTTTTATTTCTTTTTGTTATTATTGCATAAAAAATACATATTTAATTTACAGGATATGATGTCAAGGTGTAGAAGAAAAAGATTTATTTGCAGTTTATACAGTGTTATAAAGATGATTTGATAAATCGATGTAATGATTGACAGTTGTATGATAAGTTACGAGCAACTATGCCTGACCTGAATGAGCGCATTGTGCCTGTTTGTGGTGACATCCTTGAGCCCCGTCTCGGACTGACTCTAGAAGATGAAGCCATGGTAGCTGCTGACACAAATGTTGTATTCCACTCTGCCGCAACTGTAAAGTTTGATGAGGAACTCAAGTAAGGATGTTTGTTTTTTGGGGGTTTTTTCCTTGCACAATTTTTTTCATGCACTATTTTTTTTTTTCCTCCTTAACACATTAACTACCGAATTGAAAAACACACTGTGGCCGAATAAAAATTTTTTCCCATTTTCATCCTGTAGGTGTTTGCACAAAGTAAGCTGTACTTTTTGTAATTGTTTACATATTTTTATGAATTGCACGTCATTTTAAAGATAAATGAATGTACTATTACAATAAGCACCGTTTGTAACTCTAGTAGAGGTTGTTGCTCTATTTAACGGCTGTCCGATGGCTGAGGACTTGCAATATTTTCACAATTATAACTGCTTGCGCCCAATCTCTATCAAAATCACTATTTCAATCAATGTGCACACTGTTTTCACTCTTGTCCTCATCGCTAGATCTATCAGCCAATTGTTGAAACATGTTTCTAGCCTATTCAGCCGTTAGACGAGATGTACGGGCATTTTTTGTGGTCCTGTCACTAGTTACCACGGTAAACAGTTTTACACGATTTGGTAACTAACCCAAAACGCTGAAAAATATGAACATAATATCAATTTTCCAGTGTTCTACAACAACCATGCTTTGGGAATTTGTTTTCCGGTGGCAACTTAAAATCTCGAACCAGATCAGAAAGTGTTGCAGTATATTTTTCATTCATTTTATTATTGAAATTAGATCGACGCTCTGAGTGGCTCGCAGTCCAAATGATAGGATTTCAAAAGCCGGTCCCACCGGCTCGTGGTAGTTAATGTGTTAAGAGGCATGGGCCACTACTGCATTTGGTACACATGCATGAAATCTGTGCTAACGCACCAGGGTTGTGGAGTCATTAGTTTGGTCCAGTGTCACAGTTGTAATCAGATTCTGTTACAATCTTATCATTATGTGAAATTGCGATTCAAATTGAAGGTTTAATGCCAGAGGAAGAGGCTTGATATAGGTTGTTGAAATACATAAAAAGGGAAACCCGAGGCCCTAGAAACAATAAATATATAATATATATAAAGGGAAATAAAGAAGTAGAAAACAGAATTGATAGGTTGACCGGGGCCTCATTCGCTGGACCTTTTGAAGGCACCATTACCTCGCTACAGGAGTGACTTGTGACTACCACACTGCCAACTAAGCATCACACACACAAAAAAAAGAAGACTGTGGGTGGTAGTCATTAGCACAATCACTCCATTTAATGATGCACTATTGCACTGAGGAATGACCTAGACTAATTATAGATGAAGTCACTTCTATAGGTCTCCTGAGTGCCTGCAACATACCTATTTGCATGTATTATTTATATCAGTCAGCATACACCATTCTCTCTTCGACCTCATTAGCTTCAGCTAGTGAAGATGATTGGTTTTAGAAAAACATCAAGATGAGCAGGAGAGATCAAAGTGCCGCAGATTAAGAGGAAAGTGGAGAAAAAATACTAACTGAAATATTCATATTTATGTTGGAATGTTACATTACACTGAACGTTACATTACACTAAAGGAGGTAGAAAAAATACTAACTGAAATATTCATATTTATGTTAGAATGTTACATTACACTGAACGTTACTTTACACTAAAGGAGGTAGAAAAAATTAGCAACACATCGAGGATAAATGTAAAAGTGACAATTTCTTGATACCCTTGAATTGTGCTCAAAGTCTGTCTTATTGTTATAGCTGTTCCACCTATGCAAGTAAGCGTAGAAATTTCGTTTTCTGCCCTCTGACTCAGAGATCTGACTTAAGAGCAACACTGAAAGAAGTATCATTTGTCATAGAAAAATTTCAATTTTAAAAAGTTCATTTGTCCTTGACATAATGACATGCTCTTAATATTGAATATTTTGTTTCTTTTGAAGCTATTACGAACATTGTAGTTTTCAGTATCATGTAACAAATGATACCTATTAAAGTTAAGGAAAACAATTTTTTATTTGCCTTACCTGTAATATACATATTAATTGTTACTATTGAACAGAATCCACATCATTGCACTCTGGACAAACCCATAGGTGCTCAGTCTCCCTCAGTATATGTCGAAGAGTGTGAATGCTAACTGTTCCTGTAGCTCGCTGGTTATATACATGACAGATGCATCCTCTCATATGTCCATATCTGCTAACCTTACATTTGATGCCAAATTCCAACAGTCTTAACCTTGATGATTCATCTATTGCAGTGTCATTCTCTAACAGGCGATTATTAATTGTTCTCAGTATCTCTCCCTTATCCATATCCAGTGTCCCCACTGTGGGTGCTCTTGATCCTAGTCTGTCAGCTCTCTCATTACCAAGTGCCCCTGCATGACCAGGACAGTAGACCCACACCAGCTTCTGCAGATTTGAAGTTTCTGTGAAAGTTTTCCATTCATGTCTTAGCCAACCATTATGAACCTTTCAAAGCATGGACTGAGAGTCTGACACAGTGACTGCCTTTGTTAATGAAGTTTCAGATAGCCACTTTAAGGCTGCAGTAGCTGCCTCTACCTCTATTCTCATGCTGGAAGTTGTTATCTTGTAAGCCCCACTATGTTCAGAGACAATTCTACCCTTAATCCTAGCAGAGAAGCCCCAACTTGATTTCTCACCACGGATCACAGACCCATCTGTATATACAATGGCATCATTGTCCTCAGCTTGATTATGTATTAGTTGATTAATTTCCAGTTCTGCCTTCCCATTGCCCCAAGTTCTACACTCTCTGCCAAGGCTGATGATGACTTTCTGGTAGTTAATCCAGTTCTCATCTTTTACTTCACTTTTCCTCTTTGAATATATTTTCAACTGTGGTCACCTGCTTGATCGTTTTCTCTGCCTGTGCCATCCATGACATCCCCCTCTTTATTCTTGCTGTCTTAATGTCAGCTATGTTTCCATGCAGGGGGTGCCGTTTGTCTGTGGTTACTTGCATATAGGCTTTTGCCTGGACCATCTCATGTCTGGATCTAATTGACAGCACTATAAGCTTGTACCTCATTGTCACAAGGGGGGTATCTCGTGTACAGCCCAAGACTATACTCATCCCTTCATTGTGAACGCATTCTAGTCATTCACATGGTCAGTAGCACAATGTGAACGACGTAATAATTACAAGTATATATATCACCAATATTTGTAAAGGAATTATGTTAAAACCAAATGGTATTTGGGATTGCTGTTTTGGGGGGGGGGGGGAATGTAGACCCATGTTAGAACAAGATATCAGGACAAGCAGCAGAAAGAACACGTCATAATTGATTTCCATCATTTTGTTTGTGTGTTATTTGCTCATATACAATAATTGGCCAAGAAAGATACTGCCATTAGCAAATTGCTGCAGTTGAGTATACTATATAAAATTGTAGAATTATAATCTATCAAAGGGTGAGCAGAATGTGTTTCTTCAACAAAAGTAGAATGTATGGAATGAGTTTTGTTATGGAGGATATCTTCTGTTTGACCCAATTGTTTCAACTGACAGTTTACTTGTTATTTTTTGCCAGATTGTCAGTACAGTTGAATGTGCTTGGAGTTCGACGTATCATAGAACTGGCCAGGAAGATGACACATTTAGAGGTATGTGTTTTATTATTTTTATAATCTAATGCTGTCCATTAATTTTATAAACTAGTGTTTTATGCTCGGTGTCAGAGACCAATTTTTAGCTGCCTAGACCGGAGCATGATGCTCCCATATTGTGAACCTGAAAACTTTGCTGCAGGAGGTGAAATCTCTGCCAGGGTTAACTGCAATTTTGGAAAGAGATTAAAAAAATAATATACTGGATTGTTTTCATCTTCAGCATATAAAACAACAACAAACTGCATGGGGGTCTCTTGTAGTTGGTTGCATGAGTTAAAGAATAGTTTAGTTCTATGCTTGGACAAATTTACAGAAAAGAATATATGTCTAAAATGTACAAATCTTTGTAAATTGTCATCATAATTTTGTTAATTAAAAAGATTACAATTTCTCATCTATAGGCCTTGATCCATGTGTCGACAGCATATGCAAATTGTGACAAAATGTCAGTGAAAGAGATGGTGTATGAGCCTCCTCTACACCCAAGTAAGATAATCGATGCAGTTGAGTAAGTAGAGCACTTTTTAGCATTAATGAACTCAAGGTCTTTCTATGTCTTCTTGCCCTTCATGTTTGTCTCCAGTTTTCTTCTACATCTGTTTTTTTTGGTCTCCCTCTACCTCAAACAAATTACAGGTACCCAAACCCAGGTTAGACTTATTCAAGATACATTTTGTGGGTAATCTTTATCTTTAGTGCCGTCGAGTATGTATAATATGTGTATTGAGTTAGGGTTACTGTTAACCCAACGCTAAACCTAACCCTAACTCTAAATGGTACGAAAATACACATATTATACATACTCGACGGTTAATTTTAGCTCATTAAGCCCCCACCTCTGATTTACTCGGAATTCTTATTCTGGTTTAGCTCTGTTTAGAGTGTGTAGTAAATTGACTGAGACAAACATGAAGTAACTTTCATCATCTCAACCCGTAACCCGTCATGGGTCGTAGGGGTGCCATGGTGGAAGCATCAGCAGACAGGGTCCTCCACTGCTCTCTATCCTCAGCAATGCGTACAAGTGTGGAAAAACCGTTGTTGCGTGCATATTTTGACGCACATATTACAAAAATCGATATGGCTATTTAATTTGGAAAAGATATAGACATTCATTCATTTGTGTATGAAAATGCTGTCTATGGGGAAGGCTAGATAATCCATAATTGTTTTACCCTGTTGATTATAGGAGTAATCGTTCTTGATATTAATTCGGCGCATGGATATGACACCCTTGTCCGTACCTATTTCTTAGGGCCAGAAAATAGATTAATTTGCTTATTATGTTTATGGCCTGAATTCATATGTATTACATATTATTAGTACAAGTAGAATCAGTCCTATATTGTATATTTTGGATGGGTAGGCAGGACTATATTCTTGTTACACCGCTCTAGCGGAAGTAGGAGTTGTCTTGTCTAGTCGTGATGAGTTCCGATGTACCGTGACAATGGCGGTTACGCATTTTTCCAGGGCTGGTAGATTCTTCAGTAAAAATGCTTTATGAAGTGGTTTTTCTTCTATAGGAGATTGTGTCTCTACTAGAGTTGTGTTAGAGACTCTCCTAATGTACGGTACCATGTATGATTCGGACTCCAGGTAATTCCAGTCCCTGTTTTGATGATCTCAGGTCGGTTAGGCCTAGCGGGAATTTTGTGCTTCGCAACGCTAGGATCAAGTTTGTATCGACGGAGATGACAGGCTCCATACTGTAATTATGTCTACGTGAGGTAACTGGATTACGGTAGATCTGTGTGGAGGAACTTTATGAAATTATGCATATGTATTGCAAATTAACTTTGGCTTATATATATATATCCTCCTGTGAGCGAGTGAGCGACAACTCAGGTAGGCGGCCATGTTACATTCCTGTCATCGTATTTTTGAATCACTGTCCAAAGAACGGGGCATGTATCTTATTATTCGGACAGTGGCAAGGAGATCTCAATTTTGATAGAAACCCCTTATCGTGGTTTCACAATATGATAAACTGTGAATATAAAGCAACTTTAGTTACTTACCGATCCGCCTTCACTGACGCGCTTAGTCAGATAGGGGATGCGGCCATTGATGTACTACCTATTATTTATGAATGTGCCATGACATAGGATCTACTATGTATGCCTGCAAATTGATATGTCAACATACCCATGATTTACTCGTTATGTCCCAGTGTGAGCGTCCAAATAAACTGTGTAAACAAAGATTCCAGCAGTCTGCATTGGTGCCTTGTAGACACAAGTGAATGAGTGTTTAGATTGGTCAGAACACGAACAGTACACCATTCGCGTTAATCACACTCTACCCTTCTACCCATATATACACCATCCTGCGTCGGTTGAAGTGACCAAGTTTAGGGCCTGCTTCCCCTGGAGCCTTAGAGGGAAACTACTGTTTACAGCTGCCTTTGCCTTCCCTAACTTAGGACTAGGGTGAGTTACCCATTTACAGCTGGGTAGACTGGAGCATGCCTGATCTCAACAACTCTGTACACTACAATGGACACATACAGTAGTGGCACCACAAACAACATGCTACAGTGATTGATAGTGGAGCTTTACAGAAGAAAGAGAACACACCACACTTTACAGAAGGTTTACAGTATACAACTGACACTTCTTTATAGACTGACATTTTGTGTGTGTTGGACAAAACAACTTTACAGTGGGAAAGAAACTTTACAGTGGTGAGCCAGATCCCTGGATCCAGCCTACGCAGTCTTGTGTTGAGAATCACATTTTACAGTTACAAGAACATTTGTTTGACCACATCAACACCAGTAGGACAGCTATACAATCAATGTCAGCTTGACCTGTTCTGACAAGTGTAGCAATATCTGGGTCAGCACTTGTTGACATTTGGCACAATACAGTCAGTGTTCTAAACCAGTGATTGTTTATCCTGCTGTAATACAAGAGCATTGTTGAACATAAAGTGCAAATTAGAATGCAAATCTATTACTCAATAAAGTGGTAGTCTAATTGATTAAAACTGAGCATACAGTACTATACATTGCAACTACAACACATTGCATGATATGATACACACATTGATGATTTATATATTTATGTTTATATATATTATTTGTTTATATGTGTGATTGTTATGTCTTTGCGGGCCTGGATGGGAGGTGACTAGAACAGGAAATACCAAGTGATATTGGTCTTGTTCTGGCGTTCTATAGGGAGCAATTTCTTAATTGAAATTTGCATGCAACATAGTTTGCAAATATTTCGTTAGTTGTGACGACTGTTTCATATTTGTATTTGTAACATTTTTTCTGTTCTTTATTTTTGTTTGATTTGTTTGTATAATTGTAGGTCTCATCTTTCCTTGCATTTCAGTTCTTTACACCCTTATGTTTATACACTGTGGCGTTATTTGTCTTGTTATCTTATTGCAGTTATCATCACGGATTCTGTGATCATTTTTTTCATTTCTCCTATTTAATTTAATTTGATCTCTGCAAATGTTTTCAGATTGTCTTTTCTTGTTTGTCCTTTGTAATGTCTTTAGTTGACATATGACATATGAGGTATAGTGGAATAACTTATAGCATACTGCTCTATAGGCTACAGAGTGCGGACGTGTTTTCATAGAGCTCTACTTTCGAATTTGTAAAGGTGTGTTTCTGCTATAATTCATGATGGATTTTAATATCATTGTGTTCGGTATTATTGTGGCTTTGTCGTGAAATCATTTTTGTGGTGTCAATGTGAACAGAAATGTTAGATTTTGTTCTAAAAGGATCTACTATTGTAATACACTGTGCTGTTTTGCATATAAACTTGTAGTATTGTTAAATGGGTAGCCGACAACCCACGAATTGAGCGCCCAACAATGACCAAGCCACCCAGGTGTTTAATTATAGGTCCTCAGCGCGGGGCCTTTTTGGAAAATCCACTATAAAATGAAACCCTGCGACCCAAATCGTCACGCCAGAGCGATGATTATCAGCCATGAACAAAGCTAATTGCCTTCCTTCTTTGCGATACCAGCAATAACATTCACAATGCCCAACGTAAACTCGGTCACCACCACTCGACCGAGCAGAAAGAAACAAAAGGACTACATCTTAAATGCGCCTAAGGCGGTGAAAAAGAAGACCAGGGTTCTCAGTGCAGACACGCCCTCAGCACCGTTAGTAACGCTACAATACAAAAACCAGAACCAGTGTGTCATATTAACATTCCAAACATTGTTCGAGTACGAAGCATTGCGTGGCTTGTCCAAGGCCTACTATAAATCTATCGCTTCAATTGAATCTCGCACTGACGCTAATGGTGCTCATGTCGAAGATGTTATTTCTACTGGACACGTTTTTTCTCCATTTCTATAATACATCCAACAAGGTCATGGTACAAGGCTCAGAGACTGCAGTTAAAGAGTGGATCCAGAATGATTTGAATCATTTATGGAAAACAGCAACGACTGCTGGAGTCAGTCGAATGGCTATAACGTCAACAGCTGTTCTCAACAATGCACCAACCACTTCCGATACCCAGAAATTAGCCCTCACACACTGTTCCTTTCCCGTTGTCTCTGATACATTCGTTCAGGAGCATGACAAACAGATACAGGTAGTACAAGACACGCCTTCCTCTACATCAAGATCTATCATTACAGAGACGCCTTCCGTTACATCAAGATCTACCATTACAGAGCCAGAGCATAATTCATTAATAGGATTGCTTGATAGTAGTCTAGAAAGGACACCACGCGAGCAAACTATACAATCACCACATGATGATGTGTATACAAAAATAACATCTGAGATGGAACTACTGAAAGCTGAATTGAGCAGTCTTAAAAAATCTTATGAACAGCTTCAGGCTGATCATCTGTCTCTAAAAAGTCGCTACGAACACAGCAAAACACACATTCAGCAGCAGACTAAACAACAGCACACAAAAGAATTGGGTCACAAACAAACACGTGCGGAGAGCCTCCGACCTCAACAACAAATACCTCATTCAGAACTACGCCTTAATGAACGTAATTCCCTGGACACTTCGGAAAATCCTGCAGCCAGTGTCTGCAGAATTCCGGTCAAAATTTCAAATCGCCATCCGCCACTTCGACCGGCAGCTGCCAGCACACACCACAGAACTTCTAGCAGCCACAGCACAACTGGAACAAGGGAAGATACAGCTGTAAACACTGGCACCCACACGAACAGAAGAAAACATCTCATCTTTGGGGACCAAACCATGAAGGAGCTTCAACAATCAAAACTAGTAACTGGTGATACTGATTCGGTGTCTGTTCGCTTCAAGAACTGGGCATCAACTTACGACTTACTGACCCTCCTTAAACGGTATTCGCCTGATCTCTCTGTAATTAGAGTAACTGTGCACATAGGTCTGTCAGACTCAATAAAAGATATTGAACTCTCACAGACAGACCTAAATGAGATCACATTCATATTTCGGTCGCTATTCCATAATGCCAAAATTTATTTTTCCTCTATTATCCCGCCAGTCCGTGCCTATTACCGCAAATGTGTTGAAACTAACAATGCTATACTTAAAAAACACTGCCTCGAGAATGAACATATTTTCATAGATCACAGCTCGGTCTTCCTTGCCACTTCAGGAGCCCCTAGAAAGCATCTTTACAGTGGCGAAATTACATTGTCCAGACAAGGGACCAGTATGTTGGCGACAAATATAAAGTATCCAGAAAGCACACTCAGAGGCACTACTCACACATCGGCATCCATATATCCATCCAAACGCCATGTGAATATAAATAGCTACTCATCTAATGCCAATTATGACCTTCATTTTCCATCACTACCCCCAACTTTAAACACCAGCCGCGCAAAATCATCAGACAATCAGGATCATCACGTTATACCTCTTGTTAGCACCACGGATGTGCAGGAAACCAACAATGTCTGCCTTCAACAACCTTCTGCCACAGACGACCCTCCTCGACAACACCAACTTGACCCACTTCATTCCCAGAGGTCTGTAAGCGATCCAATTCAATCTGCTCAGCCTTCATCAACAGAAGTGTCACCATGTCCGCTGTCGTCCCAGACACCAATGAGAGTTCCCCGCTCATCGCTGTCGTCACAGGTTCACCCACATCAACCCACATACCCAGCATTTCATCATTTCCTACATCAACAAAGACTCTTGGACTATGCACCTTACACTTGGAGGTCGTACTTGCCGGAATACCCCACTCATTCAACAACTGTACCTCAATATCCCGCTTTCTACCAAATGCATCATCTATCACGGCCAAATCCACCGCACTTCTATTTTCAACAACCCTCTACTCCATATTAACAACGACTGTTGGCCTCACTAGTTGTCTCTGTAACACCAGCAACTGTCGATTGTTGTTTTATATATATATATATATATATATATATATATATATATATATATATATATATATATATATATATATATATATATATATATATATATATATATAATATTTTATTATATTATTATTATAATTTTTTTTCTTCTCCACACTGTTTGACTGTCTGATATGAGCGCTTGATCTGTTACATTTTTCACCTATTTTTGACGTAATTCATTTGGCTGAATTGTTTGTAATTAGTTTTCAATGTGCCCCACTTACTAATACCACCATTAATTCCCCTTCATTGGTAAAATTTGTTAAATTTAGTATTTGAGCGCGAGCTTTTTTTTTACATAACATAAATGCCAGGTACTTATGAACAGTTACTAACCATGAATGGTTTACGACTTGGCCATCTGAATGTAAACCATCTTCTAGGTAAACTTCCAGAACTCACACAAGTTCTGAATCAAAATTTCCATGTTTTTGGGCTTTCAGAAAGTCGTCTGAATGAGAAAATAACAGATGGTGACATTGCACGTACTGGTTTTAACACTATTCGGCGAGATTCTAGTAGACAATTAGAGACAGGTTTAGCAGTCTATATTTCCACTTCTCTCAGTTATCGCCGCAGAAACGATCTAGAGACCATAGATATAGAATGCATATGGTTAGAGGTAAAGCCACATAAGCAAAGACCCATTTTAATAGGATATCTTTATCGTAACCCCAGTGTAGGAACAACATGGTTTGAAGATTTTACCAACATGATGGATAAAGTTATTACTACAGTTAACGAAATTATTCTTCTTGGTGATTTCAATATTGATATGCATAAGCCGAATCAAACATGGACCAACATCATAGCATCGTACAACATGAAACAAATAGTCAACAAACCTACCAGAGTAACAAAAACATCATCCACACTGATCGATCACATATATGTAACCTGTCCAGAAAACGTTATAGAATGTTCCATCCCTACTATTGCTATGAGTGACCACTATCCCATATGTTGCACTTGGGCAAAAAATGGGTACAAATCTCCAAAAAATAAACACATCAGTATCGAATATAGAAGTCTAAAAAATTTCAACCAAGAATTATTTTAAATGATTTGCGAAATGCGCCTTTCGCCGATGTTTACCAACTTCCTGATCCTGATGACGCCATTGCATATTGGACACGGACATTTTATAGTATTTTTAATAAGCATGCGCCTACTAAAGAAATTCGCGTAAAAAGACAAATAAAATCTCCATTTATCACACAAGAAGTACTTGCCACTATGAGGCAGAGGGATCGAGCGCACAAAAATAAGGACATCATTACATATCGGGCGGCAAGGAACAAAGTACAATATTTAATTCGCAGAGAAAAGAAAAACTACTTTAGTCATTTAGTTCAAAGCAAAAGCAACAGTAGAAATATATGGAAGGCAATCAATACCTTAGTGAACAAAAGAAATTCGCCAGACTCACAAAAACCCAATACTTCATTTACTTGTACAGATTTCAGCAATCATTTTCAGGCAGACATTCACAATATAAAATCCGCCATACCTTCTTCCCCTTGTGACTTCAGCGAATTATCTACGCTCTGCGAGAACAAGTGTACTAACACCATTCCATGCGACATTCCTTTTATAACAGTTAACGAAGTTTATAACTATCTTATTGATCTTAAAGATAATAACTCATCGGGACTTGATGGAATCAGTAATCGAATACTGCGTTATGCTGCACCAGCTATTACTGATACACTAACATACATATATAATCAATGTCTCGCAAGGAGTTACTTTCCATCTGCCTTTAAAATCGCTAAAGTATACCCTCTTGTTAAACCTGGTTCATCAGATAATAGCAACCTTGGTAACTGTAGGCCCATTTCGCTTATATCATCGCTGTCCAAACCACTGGAAAAACACATACACAAAACAGCAATGGAACACCTAGCTAATAATGACCTGCTTGTTGATAGTCAGTCGGGGTTTAGACCAAAGCATTCATGCGACACAGCCTTAACAAAAATGATAGAGAACTGGCATCTAAACATCAATAACGATAACTTATGTGGAGCAATCTTTGTAGACTTTAAAAAAGCATTCGATATGATAGATCACTCTATTTTAATCAGAAAATTAGAAACAATGAAAGTAAATCTTAAGCTGGTGAAGTTAATTAAATCATTCCTGACAGACAGACAACAAGTGGTGTCTTACAATAATTCTTTGTCCAACCCAACTGTTGTCGATATCGGTGTTCCTCAGGGTTCCATCCTCGGCCCTCTTCTCTTTGCCGTATACATTAATGATCTTCCTCTGTACATCAAACACTCATCCTGTGACCTGTTTTCCGATGACTGTACTGTTTACACTAGTGACAAAAGTTGCGCCACACTAGAACTATCTTTACAAACTGATACACATAATATTATTAAGTGGAGCAACGAGAATCGAATGCAAATAAATATTAGTAAAACGAAATGTATGTTAATATCAACCAGACAAAAACTACAAAACTCGCAGAAAACAACACTTCAGCTCTACATTGGAACATCACTAATTGAAAACGTAAATGAACATAAAACTCTAGGTCTAACTGTTGACCAGCACCTAAGTTGGAACTCACATGTAAGTGCACTCACAAAGCTAACGGCACAAAAAGTTTACCAATTAGCCAAAATCAAACACTTCCTGGATGAGGGGGCAAGGAAAATGTTCTACTCATCTCACATACAAACATACCTAGACTATTGTTCCACAATCTGGGATGGTTGTTCCATATCCAACACAAAAAGGCTTCATTCACTTCAAAAACGTGCAGTGCGCCTAGTTGCTGATAAACACCAAACACATTGTACAGATTTATATAACTATCTTAAAATATTACCCCTTAGAAAGCGCTTCCTATTTAACAAAGCTAAATTCGCTCACAAAATCTTGTCACAGAATGCTCCAACGTATCTGTGGCCTCTTTTAAAATTCAATGAAAAACGTAGTAACCGCTTAAACCAGTTACAGGTACCCAAGCCCAGGCTAGATTTGTTCAAGAAGAGCTTGGCTTACTCAACTGCTCATCTTTGGAACAATCTTCCACATGATCTTAAAAACATGCACAGTCCCTACTCATATAATCGTAGACTGTTCAAATACATTATGAGTGCCAATTATATGCCGCCCTAAGGGATTATATTTCGAATTATTATCTAATATACTGTATGGAGGGTCTAATGATCTAGTTTTTCATTTTAATATATCTTACTTCTTAATTGTTATCAAATACTGTAAATGTATGCTTTTATACTACTTATAATGTTGCATCGCCATTAAACTAACACCTTAAGTATGGAGAATGTCTGAATAACTAGCAATAAAAGATGAATAAGAGGAAGGGCAAAATGTAAGACGGGCCTATATGCACGATTCTTATCTATCAGTCAATACCCTTTACCTCCCTAAGGAGCATAGGTCATAACGCTGGATCTCGTATAGTGGAGGCGTAAACAATTCACTCCCTGTGGCAGTATCTGTTTGGGACTCAAAGCTGCTCACCTGTGGGAACATTTTCCGCATGTGCTGACAACACACTAAGTCCCAGGTCATTCAGCAGCGGATTCCCAAAATGTCACGAGTTTTTATTATATACCACCATAAACTATCTATCTATCTATCTATCTATCTATCTATCTATCTATCTATCTATCTATCTATCTATCTATCTATCTATCTATCTATCTAATCTATGTATTAATGTTTATTTTTTTTTATTTTTTTTTTTTTTTACATTCATTATTATTATTATTATTCTTTTTTAATGTTAAAAACGTACTTTAATTATGATGATTATTGCAAATGTAATATTACTTTTATAATGATAAATGCCTTAATTATGCTTAAAGTAAATGTGAGGATGAAAGGATATAGTATATATGATGAGAGAGAGAGGAAGGGCAGAATGTCAGATGGGCCTGCGTGCCCAATTCTTAACCCTTTGAAAATAAAGTTCGTTTGTTCGTTCGTTCGTTCGTTCGTACAGATCAGTACTTTATGATTGTTATTGTTATAAAACAAAGTGTACAAGACCTTTATAAGGCTTGTCTCCCAAAGTGATTGGAAAAGGGAAATATTATTTTCCACAGGTACTCAAGTGGTCATTGATTACATTAAGGTATACAAGACCTTTGTAAGGCTTGTCTCCCACAGTATTTGAGATACAGTTATTGTTGTCCACAGGTACTCAAGTTATCATTGGGTATTATAAACCATACAAGTTTTCACTAAGACTAAGTCTATGGTATAGACTTGTCTCCCATTAAAGTGAAATAAGGTAATTTATTTACTTTTCAGGTTTCTGATTTAAGAAGACAAAATGTCTACATTAGATTACTTTATAGCACAAGGAAAATCCCTTGATAAGACTGGGAAAGACTTAGAACAATGGGCTGTTGCTCAATATGACAAAGCATTAGCTGCAGAAGAAAAAAAAAGCTGCTGCTGAGGAAAAAAAAGCTGCGGCTGAGGAGAGAAAACTTCAAATAGAAGAAAAAAAATTAGAAGCTGCTGCTGAAGAGAGAAAAGCTGCTGCTGCTGCTGAAGAGAGGAAAGCTCTAGCTGAAGAAAAAAGATTAGAAAAAGAAGCTGATCCTGCTGCTGAACTAAAGAAATTGCAGATGCAAGTGGAGGAAAGGAGATTTGATGCAGAACAGAAGAAATTAGAAGCTGCTGCTGCTGCTGCAGCTGAACAAAAAAAATTAGAAGTTGCTGCAGAACAGAAGAAATTAGAAGTTGCTGCAGAACAGAAGAAATTAGAAGTTGCTGCAGAACAGAAGAAATTAGAAGCTGCTGCAGAACAGAGAAGATTAGATAGAGAAGCTGAAGAGAGAAAAGCAATAAGAGAACATGAATTTGAGTTAGAGAAATTAAAATTGACAAGTATGAGTAATGTTAATCAGGCATCTAGTGGTAATGGTAAACTCTTTGTGTACAAGGTCAAGGTACCAGCGTTCAACTCTGCCAGTGATGATATAGCATTCTGGCTTGATAGATTTGAACGGGCTTGTCGAGCTCATAATGTTGACAAATCACAGTATGTGAATCAGTTGTCTGAAAATCTAAAAGGGGAGTCTCTGAGTAAGTTATATTTCGTCGAAGAGGCCGACAAGGATAATTATGATGCTGTTAGGGCAGCTTTGATGAAGAGATATCAGCTGTCTGAGGAAGGTTATCGTCTTTTGTTTAAAACAATGAGACCTGAGGTAGGTGTAGAATTCTCAGAATTCATCTCAAAAGCACGAATTACACTTTCACGATGGATTGAATTATCCAAAACAGAGAAAACATTTGATGGTCTTACGGATTTATTGCTAAGAGACAAGGTCATGTCTTCGGTAAATAAATCATTCCTAGAGTTCTTACATGAGCGTAAACCTAGTACATTAAAGCAAATGGAAGAATATTGTGACCAGTATGCCACGGCACACCCTGACATGATTCTTAGTAACTCTAACATTAAAGAGAGTATGCCAGTTGCTTCGGCAACAGAATATAATCAGAATTACTCACACAAATTCCAAGGAGCTAAAAATAAATTTGATAAAAAGGTTAATTGGAATAAGTATCAAAACCAAGATAACCACTCAAATCAGGGTTCTTCTTCGAAGAACTGGAATCGGGCTGATAGTCCTCGACACGCGAGGGGTACCCATAATTTTAGAAATTCTCATAAAGGGAGTAGCTATAGGAACTACCCAAGTGCTTCATGGAGAGAAAAGAACCAATATTACAGGGATACTCAATATAATGAGCGTGATGATTATGATCATGAATATTATGATTCAAACCCAAATAGGGGTTATAAAAGAGGAAATAATAATTATAGAGACAATTATAACCGAGGTAGATCACAACACAAAAGACATGGTAAATCTTATTACCAGGCTAACTCTGCACAAATAACACATAAGGAAGGGAAACCCGAGGCCTGTAAACAGTAAATTAATATTAGACAAACATAAAGGTATGTTTTCAGGCACTCGTAAGAAATAAAGAAGTAGAACACTTGGACAACAGAAAAACAACAGACGTGAGTGGCTTACCCAGGGTTCGAACCCCGTACCTTCCGTACGACAACTCCGCCTAGCTATCAAGCGAATCACACTGACCCCACGGCCAGCTAGGCATCCCCAAAAAAAGATGCTTTGCTGGCTATTTATCAGTACGAAACACACAAGATAACACCGGAAGTATACAGTGGGCAACTCAGCCCTTAAATGACGCAATCACTTCTGTTGTTCTCCTATTAACAGTATGTGTCAGTCCAAACAAGACAAAGACCTTGATACTGGGTCCAGTAAATAGTAGAAGACTTAAGGACATTAGTATAGAACAGAGGGTAGGTTTCTGGTATTTTATAAACATAAATAACACATAAGGAAGGGAAACCCGAGGCCTGTAAACAGTAAATTAATATTAGACAAACATAAAGGTTAATAGGAGAACAACAGAAGTGATTGCGTCATTTAAGGGCTGAGTTGCCCACTGTATACTTCCGGTGTTATCTTGTGTGTTTCGTACTGATAAATAGCCAGCAAAGCATCTTTTTTTGGGGATGCCTAGCTGGCCGTGGGGTCAGTGTGATTCGCTTGATAGCTAGGCGGAGTTGTCGTACGGAAGGTACGGGGTTCGAACCCTGGGTAAGCCACTCACGTCTGTTGTTTTTCTGTTGTCCAAGTGTTCTACTTCTTTATTTCTTACGAGTGCCTGAAAACATACCTTTATGTTTGTCTAATATTAATTTACTGTTTACAGGCCTCGGGTTTCCCTTCCTTATGTGTTATTTATGTTTATAAAATACCAGAAACCTACCCTCTGTTCTATACTAATGTCCTTAAGTCTTCTACTATTTACTGGACCCAGTATCAAGGTCTTTGTCTTGTTTGGACTGACACATACTGTTAATAGGAGAACAACAGAAGTGATTGCGTCATTTAAGGGCTGAGTTGCCCACTGTATACTTCCGGTGTTATCTTGTGTGTTTCGTACTGATAAATAGCCAGCAAAGCATCTTTTTTGGGGATGCCTAGCTGGCCGTGGGGTCAGTGTGATTCGCTTGATAGCTAGGCGGAGTTGTCGTACGGAAGGTACGGGGTTCGAACCCTGGGTAAGCCACTCACGTCTGTTGTTTTTCTGTTGTCCAAGTGTTCTACTTCTTTATTTCTTACGAGTGCCTGAAAACATACCTTTATGTTTGTCTAATATTAATTTACTGTTTACAGGCCTCGGGTTTCCCTTCCTTATGTGTTATTTATGTTTATAAAATACCAGAAACCTACCCTCTGTTCTATACTAATGTCCTTAAGTCTTCTACTATTTACTGGACCCAGTATCAAGGTCTTTGTCTTGTTTGGACTGACACATACTGTTAATAGGAGAACAACAGAAGTGATTGCGTCATTTAAGGGCTGAGTTGCCCACTGTATACTTCCGGTGTTATCTTGTGTGTTTCGTACTGATAAATAGCCAGCAAAGCATCTTTTTTTGGGGATGCCTAGCTGGCCGTGGGGTCAGTGTGATTCGCTTGATAGCTAGGCGGAGTTGTCGTACGGAAGGTACGGGGTTCGAACCCTGGGTAAGCCACTCACGTCTGTTGTTTTTCTGTTGTCCAAGTGTTCTACTTCTTTATTTCTTACGAGTGCCTGAAAACATACCTTTATGTTTGTCTAATATTAATTTACTGTTTACAGGCCTCGGGTTTCCCTTCCTTATGTGTTATTTATGTTTATAAAATACCAGAAACCTACCCTCTGTTCTATACTAATGTCCTTAAGTCTTCTACTATTTACTGGACCCAGTATCAAGGTCTTTGTCTTGTTTGGACTGACACATACTGTTAATAGGAGAACAACAGAAGTGATTGCGTCATTTAAGGGCTGAGTTGCCCACTGTATACTTCCGGTGTTATCTTGTGTGTTTCGTACTGATAAATAGCCAGCAAAGCATCTTTTTTTGGGGATGCCTAGCTGGCCGTGGGGTCAGTGTGATTCGCTTGATAGCTAGGCGGAGTTGTCGTACGGAAGGTACGGGGTTCGAACCCTGGGTAAGCCACTCACGTCTGTTGTTTTTCTGTTGTCCAAGTGTTCTACTTCTTTATTTCTTACGAGTGCCTGAAAACATACCTTTATGTTTGTCTAATATTAATTTACTGTTTACAGGCCTCGGGTTTCCCTTCCTTATGTGTTATTTATGTTTATAAAATACCAGAAACCTACCCTCTGTTCTATACTAATGTCCTTAAGTCTTCTACTATTTACTGGACCCAGTATCAAGGTCTTTGTCTTGTTTGGACTGACACATACTGTTAATAGGAGAACAACAGAAGTGATTGCGTCATTTAAGGGCTGAGTTGCCCACTGTATACTTCCGGTGTTATCTTGTGTGTTTCGTACTGATAAATAGCCAGCAAAGCATCTTTTTTTGGGGATGCCTAGCTGGCCGTGGGGTCAGTGTGATTCGCTTGATAGCTAGGCGGAGTTGTCGTACGGAAGGTACGGGGTTCGAACCCTGGGTAAGCCACTCACGTCTGTTGTTCTTCTGTTGTCCAAGTGTTCTACTTCTTTATTTCTTACGAGTGCCTGAAAACATACCTTTATGTTTGTCTAATATTAATTTACTGTTTACAGGCCTCGGGTTTCCCTTCCTTATGTGTTATTTATGTTTATAAAATACCAGAAACCTACCCTCTGTTCTATACTAATGTCCTTAAGTCTTCTACTATTTACTGGACCCAGTATCAAGGTCTTTGTCTTGTTTGGACTGACACATACTGTTAATAGGAGAACAACAGAAGTGATTGCGTCATTTAAGGGCTGAGTTGCCCACTGTATACTTCCGGTGTTATCTTGTGTGTTTCGTACTGATAAATAGCCAGCAAAGCATCTTTTTTTGGGGATGCCTAGCTGGCCGTGGGGTCAGTGTGATTCGCTTGATAGCTAGGCGGAGTTGTCGTACGGAAGGTACGGGGTTCGAACCCTGGGTAAGCCACTCACGTCTGTTGTTTTTCTGTTGTCCAAGTGTTCTACTTCTTTATTTCTTACGAGTGCCTGAAAACATACCTTTATGTTTGTCTAATATTAATTAACTCTGCACAACAGGAGTTCCACGACGCCGGTAATCAGAATAATGATAAAAAAGACTCCAATAGTGTAGCAAATTCCGCTTTCGATTTTGCTAGAGCATCTGAGTGTTCGCAATGCAAAACATTATTCGATCCAACCACAGTTTCTACTTTAAGCTGCGGTCACCCGCTTCCCGCGCTCCATGCGTCAATCGCGCATAATGGAAGGGGTGCTCTTGTCTTTAATAGGGGCCTAATAGATGGTACTCCGGTATCAATTCTTTTCGATTCGGGGTGCACTACCATCGGAGTGAGGCAATCACTCGTAAATCCTTCTCGAGCTACAGGCAATATAGTCAAATGTGTAACATTTGGTGGCACATTGGAGAAGTACTCCACTGCCATTATCAATATTGCAACGCCTTTCTTTACAGGAGAGGTGCAAGCATGTCTCTTGCCGAATCCGATCGCTGATCTTATCATCGGTCGCATTCATGGACTGAAAGAATGCACTCCACAGCAAATTTCTAATTGGGAAAATGTTAATATGCAATCTGCTAATGCAGTAATCACTAGGGCTCAAGCTCTTAATATGCCGCAATCTTCACATTCTGAAGATAATGATGCGCAGATCCAAGATGATCCCTTGGAGATTTCCCATGATTCCTTTATAAAACAGCAGGAAGATGATCCTACTCTAAATAAATTCTTTACTCTGGCAACAAAAGGTGATCCGAATAAGGATACAAATCGTAAATCATGGATTACGATGAAAAATGGCGTACTTGTACGTATGGTACAAGACTCCGCTAAATCCATTCATTCTCAAATCCTTGTGCCTAAAAATATGAGAGTTAAAATCTTACAGCACGCTCATGATTCGCAGTGTGCTGGACATATGGGTTTTTCCCGTACTAAAGCTAGAGTTCTTCAATCTTTCTTTTGGCCTGCTGTGAATAAGGACATACGAATCTATTGTCGATCTTGTAAAGTATGTCAAGAGATTAAATCCAGAGGTCCACGCCATGATGCACCTATTCAGGCTGCAGACATTCCAATTCGACCATTTCAAAAAATGGCGATAGACATCATTGGTCCATTTAAGATAAAGTCTGCTAGAGGACACCAATTTATTTTGACGTGTGTTGATATGTGCACACGTTGGCCGGAGGCTGTTCCTCTAAAGAGCATAACTACTGCTGACGTCGCAGATGCTCTTTGGTTAATATTTTCTCGTCTGGGATTTCCAGCAGAAATATTATCCGACCATGGTACCCAACTCATATCGGATACCATGTCTCAAGTAATGTCGACTCTTAAGATAGAGAGATCGCTGAGTAGTATTTATCATCCTATGTCCAATGGGATGGTGGAACGTCTGAATAGAACTCTGAAAAACCTACTAGGTAAGATAACAGAAGATCATCCTCAGGATTGGGATAGGGTTTTACCCGCGGCTCTCTTTGCATATAGAGAGGTCGCCAACGAACATACATGATTTTCTCCCTTTGAACTTGTCTTTGGCGCGAAACCGCGAGGTCCTATGTCCTTACTTCATGATCTTATAACTGCTGATAATATTGTCGATGACACAAAATCCTCTTATGAATATGTCATCGCACTTAGACACAAGATTATTGAAGCATGCAAATTGGCAACTGCTTCTTCTGAATTTGCGAAACAGAAGGCAAGGGAATTTGCCAATAAAAAGAGATGTTTGCGACAACTTTGTCCAGGTGACAAAGCATTTGCCTTGCTACCTTGTAGGGAAAATAGACTTCTTATTTCTTGGAAAGGTCCGTACGATATAATATCAAAAGTTTCCGATGTTGACTATATCGTCGATATTGACGGGAAGCGTAAAACCTTCCACATCAACATTATCACGGAATTCCATGAACGTCCTGATTATTTACAACCTGTTTTCCAGGCAACGGACGATTTTCCAGTCCAACATGGACAGTACTCATCTCTGTCAGTAATACAGGATGAGGAAACGAGTTTCTCGGATGTAAATTTACCTTTTCCAATGATTCCTCTTCACTCTAATGAATCATGGAAAGATGTTGCAATTTCTCCAGAATTATCTCCAGGAGAGCAGAAACAAGTTTCTACTATGTTAGAACAATTTCAGGATGTCCTTACTGACATTCCTGGTCAAACTGATGTCATTCAACATGACATTATTCTTACTGACCATAGTCCTATAAGAGTCAGACCGTATCCTATCCCGATACATTTTCAAGCACAGGTAGAGAAAGAGTTGGATGAGATGATAGAGTTAAAAATTATTGAACCATCCACATCAGCATATTCTTCGCCGATGGTTATTGTACGAAAAAAAGACAATAACATACGTCTTTGCGTGGATTATCGCAAATTGAACCAAGTGACGAAATTTGATGCTGAACCTATGCCTTTACTAGAAGAGCTACTTACGAGACTATCGAATTCTCATTTCTTTACTAAACTCGATTTGTCTAAGGGATATTGGCAAGTTCCATTATCCGAACACGCCAAACCGTTTACTGCTTTTTCGACGCCTAGGGGTCTATTCCAATGGAATTTCATGCCTTTCGGTCTTATGAACGCCCCTGCAACATTCGTACGCATGATGCGTCGAATCCTATCTCATCGCTCAGATGTCATTGCGTATCTTGATGACATCTGTCTTTTCAGTGATACTTGGAACGATCACTATAATGGGATAAATGAACTATTGTCTATCTTACGCAAGCATAATCTGACAGCGAAACCATCGAAAGCATGTATTGGTTTTAGCAAAATATCTTTCTTAGGACACCGTGTTGGTCATGGGTTCCTAAAAACAGAAGACCATAATACAAGTAAGATACTTAACATTTCTATTCCTAAGACTAAAAAGCAAGTGCGAAGTCTCTTAGGTCTAATACAATTTTATGGACGATTCATTACGAATCTGTCCTCCATTATGTCACCTCTTTCTTCCTTGCTAAAGAAAGTTTCTCCTAATGTAGTCCACTGGACTCAAGAATGTCAATCCTCTTTGGATAAGGTTAAAACTATGTTTTCTACTTCACCTATCCTAGTATTGCCTTCTAAGGATAAGACATTTATTCTTCGTAGTGACGCTTCATCCACCGGGATTGGAGCAGCACTAATGCAAGAGTACTCTGGAACTCTGCATCCTGTGATGTATATTTCTCGGAAATTAAATGCCGCAGAGAAGAATTACTCGGTCCTAGACCGTGAATTATTGGCTATGGTTTGGTCAATCCTTAAACTGCAAAGATTTCTCCTTGACGCGCATTTCATTGTGGAAACTGACCAGAAAGCTCTTACGGCTATTCAGAGTAAAAATCTGAAGAGCGCAAGATCAACGCGATACGCGATTGCTTTGCAGCCATTTCATTTTTCGGTGCGAGCTATCCGTGGGTCAGAAAATGTGATGGCAGATATTTTGTCTAGATGCCCACATGATTCATAACTGTTATACAACTTTGATACAGTTGTTCCTATGTTGAAATGTGTACACATATGTAATATCATATATTGATTGTAACACTACTTAGCGGTTCATTGATATTTATTCACCGCTGATTTTTCAATGTTTTTCGTCTTTGATGATCATGATGTTAAGATATCTTAGATGAAATTTATGTATAAACTAATGTAGAAATTGTGTCATTGCTAATATTGTAGTATGCGTTGGTGACACCTCTCTGGAAATATTTATACTTAGAGAAGTACTTTCTCTAAGGTCAGAAAACTTATGCTTATCATCTGCGCATTGTTATTGGTGCGTTGTGAGCCTATTGTATGTTGCTCCTAGATGTATTTCAAAAAAAAAAAAGTACCATTTTTTTTTTCCCGAGGGGTGTGGTAATCTGTTGCGTGCATATTTTGACGCACATATTACAAAAATCGATATGGCTATTTAATTTGGAAAAGATATAGACATTCATTCATTTGTGTATGAAAATGCTGTCTATGGGGAAGGCTAGATAATCCATAATTGTTTTACCCTGTTGATTATAGGAGTAATCGTTCTTGATATTAATTCGGCGCATGGATATGACACCCTTGTCCGTACCTATTTCTTAGGGCCAGAAAATAGATTAATTTGCTTATTATGTTTATGGCCTGAATTCATATGTATTACATATTATTAGTACAAGTAGAATCAGTCCTATATTGTATATTTTGGATGGGTAGGCAGGACTATATTCTTGTTACACCGCTCTAGCGGAAGTAGGAGTTGTCTTGTCTAGTCGTGATGAGTTCCGATGTACCGTGACAATGGCGGTTACGCATTTTTCCAGGGCTGGTAGATTCTTCAGTAAAAATGCTTTATGAAGTGGTTTTTTCTTCTATAGGAGATTGTGTCTCTACTAGAGTTGTGTTAGAGACTCTCCTAATGTACGGTACCATGTATGATTCGGACTCCAGGTAATTCCAGTCCCTGTTTTGATGATCTCAGGTCGGTTAGGCCTAGCGGGAATTTTGTGCTTCGCAACGCTAGGGTCAAGTTTGTATCGACGGAGATGACAGGCTCCATACTGTAATTATGTCTACGTGAGGTAACTGGATTACGGTAGATCTGTGTAGAGGAACTTTATGAAATTATGCATATGTATTGCAAATTAACTTTGGCTTATATATATATCCTCCTGTGAGCGAGTGAGCGACAACTCAGGTAGGCGGCCATGTTACATTCCTGTCATCGTATTTTTGAATCACTGTCCAAAGAACGGGGCATGTATCTTATTATTCGGACAGTGGCAAGGAGATCTCAATTTTGATAGAAACCCCTTATCGTGGTTTCACAATATGATAAACTGTGAATATAAAGCAACTTTAGTTACTTACCGATCCGCCTTCACTGACGCGCTTAGTCAGATAGGGGATGCGGCCATTGATGTACTACCTATTATTTATGAATGTGCCATGACATAGGATCTACTATGTATGCCTGCAAATTGATATGTCAACATACCCATGATTTACTCGTTATGTCCCAGTGTGAGCATCCAAATAAACTGTGTA
Source organism: Oreohelix idahoensis (assembly GCA_024509875.1). Taxonomy (NCBI): domain Eukaryota; kingdom Metazoa; phylum Mollusca; class Gastropoda; order Stylommatophora; family Oreohelicidae; genus Oreohelix; species Oreohelix idahoensis. The sequence continues at coordinate 87,869 of JAMPIV010017394.1, forward strand.
AACAAAGATTCCAGCAGTCTGCATTGGTGCCTTGTAGACACAAGTGAATGAGTGTTTAGATTGGTCAGAACACGAACAGTACACCATTCGCGTTAATCACACTCTACCCTTCTACCCATATATACACCATCCTGCGTCGGTTGAAGTGACCAAGTTTAGGGCCTGCTTCCCCTGGAGCCTTAGAGGGAAACTACTGTTTACAGCTGCCTTTGCCTTCCCTAACTTAGGACTAGGGTGAGTTACCCATTTACAGCTGGGTAGACTGGAGCATGCCTGATCTCAACAACTCTGTACACTACAATGGACACATACAGTAGTGGCACCACAAACAACATGCTACAGTGATTGATAGTGGAGCTTTACAGAAGAAAGAGAACACACCACACTTTACAGAAGGTTTACAGTATACAACTGACACTTCTTTATAGACTGACATTTTGTGTGTGTTGGACAAAACAACTTTACAGTGGGAAAGAAATTTTACAACCGTGTCCTGCCCATTCTTTGATGTTATCAGCCCAGGATTTTCTTTGCCTTCCTCTTCTCTGTTTACCTTCGACTGTTCCCTGGAGGATCATTTTCGAAAGTGAGTCATGACGAGTTACATGCCCAAACCAGGCAAGCTTTCGACGTTTCACTACTGACAAAAGTGGTTCTTGGTGGCCTGCATAGGTGTTTATCTTCTCTCTAACATAGACATTTGTTTTGTGCTCTTTATAGCAAATGCGCAAAATTCTTAACATTTATGCTCGAAAGCCTGAATCCTTCGCTCCGTATCTGCAGTGAATTTCCAGCTCTCACACCCATATAAGAGAATAGATAATACAAGTGATTTGTATAATTTGATCTTCACAGGAAAACTGATGTTACTTTTCCAGATCACATTCAGTCTTGACATGGCAGCTGAGGCCATCTCAAGTCTTGTCTTGATTTCTTTACTTGATCTCCCATCACTACATATAGTGGACCCGAGATATTTAAAGGTGTTAACTTCTTCTAACGTTTGCCTATTTAACGTAATGTTGGTCGGAACATGTTTCTTATGGCTATTCACCAATATCTTGCTTTTTTCTATATTAATTTCCATCCCATATGTTCTTGTTACTTTCTCCAGTCTAGAGGTAAGGTCTTGAAGTTCTGATTCTGTTCCAGCTATCAGATCGATATCATCAGCAAAACGTAGATTGCAAAGAGGTCGGCCTCCAATTGATATGGTTGTTTTATAATCATAAAGAGCCTCCTGCATAATATGTTCTAGATATATATTAAAGAGCACTGGGGACAGGATACATCCCTGGCGAACTCCTACAGTTGTTTTGAAAAATTCTCCAATGTCATTGCTTGCAAAAACAGCACTGCTTGCGTCCTTGTATAGTGCTTCAATGATGTTGGTATCAAAATTGAATTTTCTCATTATTTGCCATAAGCCTTCATGCCAGACTCGATCGAAGGCTTTTGTGAAATCGATGAAGTTATGGTATAAATCGTGTTGGTGCTGGAGATGTTTTTCGATCAGTAATCTAATATTGAAGATTTGTTTTGAGGTACTTCTTTTTGGTCTAAAGCCAGCCTGTTCCTCGGACAAGATTTCTTCTGATTTCTGTTTTATTCTGTTCAAAAGTATCCTCAACATCACTTTACTTGGATGACTAATAAGGCTAATGGTTCTGTAGTTCTTGCACATTTTTAGATTTCCTTTCTTTGGAAGCGGTATTATTAATGACTGCGTCCACTCTTTTGGCCACTTTTTTGTGCTCCATATCTTCTGGCAAATTGTTGTCATGATTTTTACTATATCTGGTCCTCCATATTTCAAGAGCTCTGCTGGGATATTATCCACACCCGGTGACTTCCCTCCTTTCAGCGAACATATAGCCTCTTCCACTTCTTCCCGTAATATTGCTGCATTTCCGAGTTCCCTGTTTTCGCACTTAATGTTGTTTAATATGCTATAGTCAGTGTCAAGTTTACAGTTATATAATTCTTTACAATATTCTGTCCACCTTCTCATTACAGCTGTTTTTTCATTGAGCAGAGCCCCATTGCTATCTTCTATGACAGTTACCCTGGGCTGTTGGGGTTTTGATAGTCTTCTTAATGTGTCAAAAGCTGCCTTGCTGTTACCTTTTATTAGCCCCGTATTAATGGACTCACACTGATAAGCTACCCATTTTTCTTTGGCCTGTTTCATTTTCTTTCTAATATTTTTATTCACCATACTGTATTGCCATGCTGCTTCAGGAACCTCTTTCTTAACCTTTTTCATTTCCCGCCATGTATCACATAACTTCAGAATGTCATCTGTAACCCATGGTTTGTTTATTTTCTTTCTTTTACCAAGTATTTCTGTTGCTGATTCAATGAGCACGTCTTTCATGTTCTCTGTGATTGAGTTGATATCATCCTCCAAAAAGTTGAGAGCTGCGAATTTTCCTCCAACAGTTGCCTCAAAGATTCCCGCTATTTCTGGATCTTTCTGTTTGTCTAAATTGAATCTTAACTGAGAACATCTGTTTTGATTATAGTTCTTTTTGAGTTTAAGCTTGAGCGTCATCAATACCATGTCGTGATCACTACCAATGTCGGCGCCAGGAAAAGTCCTAGTCTTGGCTTTATTAATACTGGACTTGAATCTTTTGGATACAAGAATAAAATCAATTTGGCCATGTATCTCAGTAACTTTAAAATGATTAAATCGAAGTTAAATTTGTAAATTTACAAATAACAAAATTTAATAATCACTTATGATAGGAAACTCTTTACAGAGCGATACAACAGGAAGCAATCTGATCATCAGAAGAAGTCCCCCCGTCCGACAAGTGTTTCGGCCCTATATACTCCTTTACACTCTAAGGGGGGCGGGCCCACTTGGGTCATGACTCCCAAGCGTCTCAGCTTCCTGTTGTCTTGCATCGAAAATGAACCCATTTCACTTATGGTAGCAACTTTAAATTCCACAACTCCGCCAGCCGTGGAGGCAATTGTGAAAGTAACAAGGAGAAGACAAATTATTCCGTTCGTTCCGTCGCACACACTGAGACACCAGCGCGAAGTCAACGAGTCGCCACTGCGCGTTCCCCACTGGACTTTTGATACTGACACCCCTTATAGTATACACCGCTTGTCGCCCCTGAGTCGCAGCCCGTTCACTAGTCCACCACAAACCTCAGCGTATTGTGGACTTAGAAAAATTCCTGGTGTTTTCTGTACCGCAGCGTTTATTGTTACGATCTCCATTCCCCATTGCGGTTGTTCCACAGCCAGCCTGATGCCTTTTCGGCAGTTTCACTAAGCCTCTTCAGGGCCCTTGTTCTCGACTGTCCCCTCAGCCCCAACAGTTTCAATAGATCATACACTGATGCAGCCACAAGCCCTCTTGCGCCCACTTCAACAGCCATGACCCTTGCAGTGAACCCATCGTGTCTCAGATCCGCGGCCAGATCACTATACTTGGCCGCTTTGAACGAATGTTGCTCATCTAATCTGGATTCAAATGGCACTGTCAGTTCAATCAGTATGACCTGAAGCGTTGCTGCAGAATGAAGCACTATATCCGGCCGTCTCCGCGATTTTCTGATACTCTCTGGATATGCCCCTCGTCCAGGTAGGTCTACCGCCATCTCCCAATCATTTGCACAATCAAGAAGAGATGGTAAACTGCTACCAGGTTTATTCGGTTTGGGGTGTGCTGACTTTCCTGCCCTCAGAAAGTATGTGTTTGCGGTGTCTGGCCGGACTTTGCTATTCGCCTTCATTCTTGCCAGATCTATTGTCGCAGCAAGCTCATTTAGCACTTTGTTATGGCGCCAAGTGTATCGCCCTTGCCCTAATGACACCTTACACGCTGAGAGCACGTGTTCAAGTGTCTGCCTCCCCTGGCACAGGGGGCACTGCTCATCATCCGACTTTCCCCATTTCACAAGGTTGGTGGCCGACGGCAGCAGGTCATACAGTGATCTGACAACGAAGCTGAGCCTAAGAGGTGCCATATGCCATATATCATTCCATGTCAAGGACCTCTGCAGGGCTCCTTCCCATGTAGTCCATTGGCCTTGTTGGACCTGCTGCACTGCTTTTTGCAACCTCTTATCATTCTCAGCTTCTCGTATCTCCTGAACTACCATGTCTCTGCGCTCCCTGCTTGATGCCTTGGACCACCAGCGGATGTCTCCATGACCAAATCCCCGTCTATTCGTTTGTGTGTATCCGATTACCTCCCTCAGTTTGAGTGACTCTTGGGCAGCATCAACAGCTTCTTCCACTTTCCACTTCCTTCCCGTTTTCAGTGTGGGCTGAATGGACTTAACCACGTCATCAGCTGACTCGCGTAGCATCATTGCAAGCCTTGCCTTTCCAACTTTGTACTCTTCAACAACTGACTTGAAAGGAAGCTGAAGTTTTGACTTTTTGCAGTACAGTGCTACATCTGACAGACCTGGTGGTACTCCTAGCCATTTCCTCATGAACTTGTTGACCTTCTTCTCTATGGCTTCCACTGTACTTGTGCTTATTTCATATATAAGCAGTGGCCACAGCAACTTTGGTATCAACATGAACTGGAGGCACCACAGCTTGAACTTCCCCAGGAGTCTGCTTTGGTCTATGATCTGTAGCCCTCTGTCTGCCATTTCTATTGTCTGTTGCACTGCCTTTGAGTCTTTTAATGAGGCATCGTACACCCTGCCAAGACTTTTAACAGGTTCCTCAATGACAGTAGGGATTCTTTGGTTGGAAACCGTGAATATGACCTCTGCTATCTTCCCTTTCCTGACTGATAGGCTTCTCGACTTCTTGGGTTTGAAGCTCATTCTGCACCAGCTGACTAGTTCATCCAGGCGTGCTAACATCCTCCGGGCCTGATGTTCATCTGATGTCAGAATTGTTGTGTCATCCATGAATGCTTTGAGCGGTGGCATGAGACACATTCCACCGAGCTTTGGACCTATAGCCATTCCTTCAGCCGCATTGAGGATTACCTGCATAGCCATCACGAATAGTATCGGAGAGATGGTACATCCCATCGCAATTCCAACTTCAAGGCCAATCCACTTCGTTGTGTACTCTCTGGTTGAAAATCTGACAGCAAACCCTGCGAAATACAGCTTCAGCATTGCTGCAATCTCTTGTGGAACATGATACATTTCTAGGGCCTGCCACAACATCTGGTGTGGAACGGATCCATAAGCATTCGCTAAATCCAACCAGATTACATGGAGGTTTGTTCTGTCAGACTTTGCCTTTTGGATTGCTTCCCATATCATTGTGGCATGCTCTAGACATCCTGGTGTACCTGGGATACCTCCTTTCTGAATGGTAGTGTCAATGTACCCATTTGCCAGGAGGTATGTAGTGAGTCTTTTCGCCATCACTGAGAAGAATATCTTCCCTTCCACATTGAGTAGTGAGATTGGCCTGAACTGACTGATGTCTGTGGAATTTTGCTCCTTCGGGATGTAGACTCCGTTCGCCTTTCTCCATTCCTTGCTTACAAGCTGGGTTTTCCACGCACTCTTCAGTAAACGAAGCAGTCGTTTGAGCACCTCAGGGCATCTCTTATACACCACATATGGAACACCATTAGGACCTGGAGCTGACTTGCATCGAGCTTTCTGGACAATGCTTTCTACCTCTTGCACCGTTGGGGGCTTGGTGTTAAATTCAGCTCCTGGCTTACTCGGCCATTTAAGGCCTGCCATGCTGCTGAGCGGCTCATCTTAACAGTTTGAAAATAATTGAAGTTTAGAAGAAAAGTTTCATCATTGATGGATAATAGAGACGATGAAAAAAGTGAACTTTGGCAGCTTTTATATGGAACTTAGCTGCCAGTGACGGTTCTGCTCCTTCTGATGGGTTGGTTCTTTTTACACTGCTCCTGTTCGTCGCTGGTCAAGGTTGTCAGGTGTAGCTCATTTCCCAGAAATGTCAAGGAGAGTCTACAAAGTTGGTCCTTCATCTTAAAGCGTAGGCCACTTGTCCCTTCTTGTTCCAGAGATAGTACTTTCTGCTGGTACCACCAATAACTATGATAAAGAATAGAAATGAAACACTATTCTGAGTATTGCATTTCCCGACACATGCTTATGTGTCCCCTTTCTTTTATTTTACCATCCCATTTATCTCAGAATTTAGCCTCGATGAGAATTAAATTTAATCCCTCGTGATAAAACTTTCTTTACATTTAAATTGAATAGCTTCAGCTTTACATTACATTTAAATGAAAAGGTTAATAGCTTAGATAGAATATGTTTACATTTACATTTCCCTGATTGAAAAGTGTTCACAAAATTAAATTGAATGTGTTTTCATTTATGTTTATTTTGATTTGAAAAGTTTGAAGCTTCCATTAATTTTAAAGTGCATATGTTAACATCGACATTTACACTGGTTTGAAACTGTAAGTACGAGGGCTGTCCGGAAAAGAACCGGCCATAATTAATATTAGAAAAATCGTTTGCGCGACATCGATATAACTTGGCAGCCAAATAGAGTGGCCTGTTATGCACATACGTGTGCAATGTTAACGTTGCTGCACCAGTCAGTGCGACCATTAAAAGCCATTTATTGAGCACGTGCACTGTGTGGTCGTCGCATTCAAAATGGCTGAACGAGTAGAGCAAAGAATCTGCATCAATTTTTGCGTCAAGCTTCAACATTCCTCCACGGAAACTATTATGATGATTCAGAAGGCTTTTGGAGACGATGCAATGAGTGCTACACAAATAAAGGTGTGGCACAAACGCTTCAAAGATGGTCGAGAATCTGTTGAATGTGATCCCATTTCTGGAAGGCCTGCAACAAGCAGAACACCGGAAAATGTTCAACGTGTACGGGCTGCAATCAACAAAGATCGGCGACTGACAGTGCGAGAACTAGAAAAAGATCTGGGAATTCCAAAAACTATTGTATCTTCTCCATCGGTTGAGAAATGCAGTACGACGAAAACGACCACAGTTGTGGGCAACTGGCGATTGGCGTCTTCATCACGACAACGCGCCCGCCCATGCATCACATCTAGTGCAAAGTTTTTTGTTGAAACATAACATCAACCAGGTAACTCATCCCCCCTATAGCCCAGACTTGGCACCCTGCAACTTTTGGCTTTTTCCAAAATTGAAATCATGTTTGAAAGGTAGAAAATTTCAGACCGTCGATGAGAGTAAAGAAAATACGACGACGCAACTGATGGCGCTTCCAAAAAAAAGCCTTCGCAGAGTGTTTTAAACAGTGGAAGAAACGCTGGGAGCACTGTGTGATGTCCCAAGGAGCCTACTTTGAAGGGGACTGAACCATCATTGTGCTATGTAAAATGTTTATTGATTTATATTACATGGCCGGTTCTTTTCCGGACAGCCCTCGTATTATACGAGGGGAAGTCAGTAAGTAGGTTACTAACTGATATGGGGAAGCTGAAAATGGTATTTGGTAGTTTCTAAAGGTGTCATTAGGCGACAGTATCATCCAGCTTTATGATTAGCTTAGGTAGCAGACTGCTAGGTGTCGCATGCGCAGAGCAGATAAAAATGGCGACCGTGCTCGTGGAGTGTACAAACGAAGAACAACGCGCTGTTGTGCGTTTTTTTTTGTGGGCTAAAAGGACTTCCTGCAAAGGATATTCATAAGGAAACGTTCACGGTGTGAAGTGTTTGTCGCGACAAGCGGTACATAACTGGGTCGATAAATTCTCTCAAGGATGCTCATAAATTGATGAACTGACCTGGTCATCCCGTTGAGATTGCGATAGAAGAATGTGTGCGGCGGGTGGAGGAGATGATTCAAGCTGACAGGCGAATAACGATAGACAGTGTAGCAACTGCAATAGGATGTTCTCATGGCTTTTCACCTGTTTGGTCCACTAAAAGCTCAACCTGGCGGTAAACATTTCGTGGGTGATGCAGAGGTTGAACGTGAGGTGCAAATGTGGCTCAGACAGCAGAGCACGCACTTCTATGCTGTAGGTTTCGAAGCACTAATACAGTGATGGGATAAGTGTATCAATGTTGGTGGAGATTATGTTGAGAAATAAAGGGGAAATGTAAGTTCAATAATACATGGTGTTCCTTCAAATGTCCTCGCCAGGTCTCGAGTTAATCCAGTCCAAATCCAGGTCGACGAAAAATCCTCAAATGCCGTCGGCCGGGTTTGATCCTGGATCACCCGGTCGCCAGAGCGGTATGGTAACCACTACGCCAGGTTAAACATTAATAATAACCTGAGATTTCGCCTCGAGTATTAGCGGGCGTACGAAAAAAAAAAAAAAAAAACATGGTGTTCAAGTTCGTATCTCATTTTTTTTTCATAATCATTTGTAACTTACTAACTTCCCCTCGTACTTAGAATGTACATCATTTCTTTCATCTTTCCCTCCCTGCTCCGTATGGAACTTGGGACTACTTTATGCTTTTAGTTCTCTTTACGAAACTAGCAAAAAAGCAATCACCAACCCTTGGCAGTGGTGGTTCATGAATCATCATTCTATATGCTGAGGTTGCCAGCCTCAATGACTGGGACATCCACTAGCGATTTTCACATATTAAAATTCACATGGTAATATACATATATATATGTTAGTTCACATGTTAGTAATAAAATATAGAATGTAAAATCACAACTTACGCCAATCCTGGCTCACAGACTTTTTTCTCAGATGAATAAAAGGCAATGGCAGTTGCCTTATTACACGTGTCTTTGGGGTCATTAATTTGAACTTTAATTCCCTTTCTGACTCTGTGTGTTTCCTTCAGTTTCCTCAGACAGCGGCTTTCCTTTTTAAAATGATAGAGATTTCCTGGGCTGAATTGTAAGTCCTGATAAATACTCCAATAAAAGGTGTCTGGTTTGATAAATGGAAATTCTGAATTCTAACTGGCATGTCTGGTGTCTTTGGCAAGCGTGAATCTCACAGTGAAAAAACCACTGAAATGTGTCAGGTTATATTCACTGTCTTACCCCACTCTGTTTGTTATGGGGCTCAAATGATCAGCCAATCTGCAATGTGTTTCTAATGCAGGTGGATGGACAAAGATGTTATTCAAGCGCTGACAAGCAAGCTGATTGGTTCTCGTCCCAACACATACACATATACCAAGGCTATGGCAGAGTATCTTTTAGTCGAGGAGTCTGCTGGAATGCCTGTAGCCATTGTTCGACCATCCATCGTTGGAGCATCGTGGGAAGAGCCCCTACCTGTAAATATGAGTGTGTGCTTTTTATAATCAGTAGCACGACATTATTTTGTCTGTTTACTGCATATATTTTTTTTCATCTCTCTATTTTCTTCGATTTATTTTCTTGCAATGACAAAGAGTAGGGTTGTGACATATAGATGGGGAGTTAATGCTCTGGATTGAAAGTAAGTGCCGAGCACTCCCTTCTTTTGCTCATTGTGGTGCCCCGTGAGTCTCTAAGGAGACAAAGAACAAATATGAATAGGATCACTGCTCCTTCAGGCCTATCATAAGAGGTGACTAGTATCGGGTTGTGCATCGAGCTAGCAAACTTATCGTGTAAAACGCTGTGCTGAAACTACCAGTACAAGAGCACATGAATATTTGATGCAGGTTTCCTGCAAGGGGACCATCTGTAGTGGTGGCTCTGTGCTCTATAAGGAGCGAAAGAAGAAGAAAACATTCTTGCATAACTATAGACAATAAAGACAATTGTCCTATATTGTTTCTGCTCAAGCAAGTTTTTTTTTAAAAACACCTTTTAATATTGTTTTTTGTTCTTTTTTGTTTTATTTGTTTGTTTTTTTGTGTGGCATGTTCGCAGCTGAACATTGCAAAAAAATACTGCTATTTTTAATTTGTCTATTTGTCTGTCACAATGATCAACTTAACAAACACTGGACCAAATTTGAAAACTTCATGTTTAAGATTCCGTCAAAATTTTGGTGAACAGTTATAAATTTAATCTAAATCACTTAAAAACTATAGGCACTTTGTACTGCAGCTACATTTTCAAGTCTGTATTTCTTCATAGTTCAGCAAGCAGTCTTGCTTTTTTTCAGTATTGGTTTATGGGTCTTGTCTTTTTATGTGTAAGTTGATGCCTCTTGAGCAGCGAGAATATCACTAAGCAATCTGTACTTACTACTGCTGACTAGGACTGATACGTTTTGGGTTGTCAAAAGACTATCACCCAGTTTAATTAGGACACATTAGTCAGCTGATCTGATACGATGAAGTTTTCAAACAAAAAGAAAGATTGGATGCCAAGACCCCTGGACAGAAAAGTCAAACGTTTGAGCTCCAATGTATGGACATCATGAAGTATAAATATCAAGACTGACATGTTGATTCTGAGCTTGAATGTTAGCTGGAATGATGCATATATCCAGAGTTGCATCAGCGTCTGCATAGTTTTGGAACACAACAAATGTTAGAATGTTATTGGTTAACTAGGGCTGCTGAGCTTGTCATCCTTTTGTAACCCAATGCCAAGTTGAGTTGCTTGGCATTATCTGTAATGTAGATCTAAGGCTTTCCTGTGGCTTTCTGGCATTCCACAACTTTTTCAGTTGGAGTCATGAGTTTAGTACTTCTTTCTTCTTTGATCCTTAGCCACCGACCATCAAAGCAGTCAGTGGCCATCACGCCTAGTGGCGTCTTGTAGGGCAACAACAAATTGATTCCACTTTGCTCGGTCGGTGGCCATCCTTCGTACAGTGCCCCAACTCTGGTTCATTCTTTGCATCTCAGCCTCCACAGTCCTCCGCCAGGTTGTTTTTGGTCGGACTCTCTTTCGTTTTCCTTCAGGGGTCCAAAGCATAGCTGTTCTTGTGATGGCATCGGGGTCTCTTCTGAGGACATGGCCAACCCAGCTCCAGCGTCTGCCAGCTATGATGGTGTGCATGTCCTCTTGCTTGCTCCGAGTAAGCAGATCTTGGTTGGTGATGGTATTCGGCCAAAAGATTCGGTGAATTTTTCTTAAGTATGTGGTGTGAAAAGAGGACAATTTCGACATTTCCTTCTCTGTAACTCTCCAGCATTCCGCACCATAGAGAAGCACAGAAAGCACACAGCTCTGATATAATCTTAATTTTGTGCTTGTGCTGTATTGAGAGGACTTCCAGATGTTGTTTAGGCTAAAAAAGGCTGTTCTTGCCTTATTCATTCTGATGTTGATGTCTTTGCCTGCCCCGTCATCTGGTGTTACTATGCATCCTAGGTATGTGAAGGTGTCTGTCTGTACCAGTTGCTGATTCCTTACTGATATGGGCTCAGGGTTGCTCACATTGAGCATCATGACCTCTGACTTCTTTAAATTGATGTTCAAGCCCACCTGCTGGCTAAACTTATTAAGTCTATCCGTTTTTTCCTGGATGTGTTGATGTGAATGTGCTAGTAGTGCAATGTCATCTGCATATTCCAGATCTTTCAATATAGAAAATGTAGTCCATCTTATTCCTCTTGGACTGCCCTCTGTTGTCTGGTGCATCACCCAATCTATGACTGTTAAAAATAGAGTGGTTGATAAGGGGCATCCCTGTTGTGCGTGGCTTCTTAAGATGCTGTAAAGGGGTGCGTGGCTTCTTAAGATGCTATAAAGTTGTGCGTGACTTCTTAAGATGCTGTAAAGGGGTGCTAGGCTTAAGATGCTGTAAAGGGGTGCAGGACCTCTAAAAATCAAGAAACACTGTTTTAGTGTGTTCCATCCTGGCTTGTCATGCATTTAAAGAATCCTCACATCTGGTTTAAGCTAGCAGGGGGAAAGAGCTAGTGCCAACATATTTTTGTATTCCCCACATCTAGAGAGGAGTCTCCAGATATGTAGGGTTAAAACTCTAGTCTGGTTATGAGCTCTCTCAAGGAATCATCACATCCTGCACAGAGCCACTTCTGAGTTCCTGTCACCCCTCACCTGTCACCCCTCACCTGTCACCCCTCACCTGTCACCTATCCATTGTGAAATCCTCCTTCTTGCAGGCAACCAGGTAAAAGCTGGAGTTAAGTCTGATGCCCTAGTGATTTCCACATGCTTTTTGAGTGCTGGGTTCTCACCATGTTTCACCACAGTAGGAGTCATGGTGTAGACCCATCCTGGTCCAGCTAATTGATTCATGAGCGTTGCCCAGGCAACTTGAGAACTCACAGGTTGACTGTTTCCAGGATGCACTGTGTGAGGTGCTTCAGGGTCTTGGTTAGTTGTCTAATCCTGGAATGCATGAGAAGCGTGAGTTCCTTTGTATCCCATTTTAGAATGTAAAATTTCCTGAAAAAATTATTTATAGATCGTCATTCTATTAGAAACGTGACTCAGGTCATATGACTGCTATCTAACATCAGTTGATTTGTTCTTATGTTATAACTATTAAGTGACTGATAAATTAATAGGAGCATTTTGTTATGAAAATGAGAAAAGCCACTGTCAAGAAGATCTTAAAGAAGAAAAAATATAAAAGCAGTCTTCTTCTTCTTTGTTTGCCTTCAGACTTCTACATTAATGACTGTAATAAAGGCAGTAGTCAGCTCAAGGTTCCTGACATCTCGTTCGCCCTCAGACTTCCACATTAATGACTAATAAAGGCAGTAGTCAGCTCAAGGTTCCTGACATCTCGTTCGCCCTCAGACTTCCACATTAATGACTGTAATAAAGACAGTATTCAGCTCAAGGTTCCTGACATCTCCAAACTGTTTATCGTTGAGTGAAGTAGGTTGTTGCCATATGCTACTCCGTTCATTGCTGTAGGTTGAGCAGGACTGCAGCAGGTGTTTGGCTGTCATCGCGCTGGTGCCACAGGTGCAGCGATCTGTTGCACCAATTTTGTACTTGTGGTATAGATGGTATCTCAATCTGTTGTGTCCAGTGCGTGGCCAAAAAATGGTGACCTGTTCTAGCCTAAATAGCTGATGATATGCATCATTTTTTTAAGTGGCCTGGGTGCTCTCTTTCCCATTTGGACTTGAATGTAGCTTTTATAGTAGTTTTTGCCATTTCATAAGTTGTCTCTATATCATTTTGTAAGGCTCCTCCTTCCTTAGCACGTTTGTCTGCTTCCTCATTTCCTGGTATGTTGCAATGGGCTGGTATCTACTGGATTGTGCTCTTGTTGAAGCATTTGGCCAGTCTTTCAAGAGAGTTTATCAGATCTTTCAATCCTTTAGCATGGCGGCTCTTCAGAGCTGTTATTACTGAGAAGGCATCTGTAAAGATTACTATTTGTTTTTCTGCATGTGCTTTGCATAAAAAGTAGTCTTAGAAGTTACAGACTTTCATAAATGGGTACTTGCTTACATTCTTCTTCTTTGATCCTTAGCCGCAGACTGTCAGAGCAGGCAGTGGGCAGCACACCTGGTGACTTCTTGTAAGGCAGCAACAAATTGCTTCCACTTTGCTCGGTCGGCGACCATCCTTCGTGCAGTGCCCCAGCTCTGGTTCATTGTTTGCAATTCGGTCAACACAGTTTGAGTTCTGACGTTCCAGAATCCAATTCTGGTTTCGTGTTTTGCGATGAGGGCATCCGTTTTCATGACAATGGCTTCCTTTCAGCTTTCACTACTGTCAGTCATGTGAGCCTCAGACTCCGGATGTCCGTCCCACATCAAAGTTTTTTTTATTTGTTGCTGTTTCCGTAATTAATTTGTTTTTTTTTTTACGTAGACAGTGGTGTTGGCCCTGTGCTAAAACCCCCAACCTGGAGGACCAGGGTGCCAGCTTTAGTCTGACCTCTACCTGCGCAGACTTGTCCAGCTTGGTAGAACCTACCAGGAGTAAAACTCCCGCTGCCAAACCACTGGGGGTTGTACGTAGATTAGAAGGATTGAAATAGTATGACAAGATCACTAATGTAGAACTGATGACAACCAGACAAGTGCCACTGGAACAACAGATGAGAAGACGGTTGACAGCTAAGCTTAGGATAAATAAATATAAATAGCATTCTAAAAGCATACGAGAAGATCAAATAGGAAAAATAAAACAAGTAAAATAAAATAAATAAATCTGTAAAGAGGGAAGGGGAAGTCAATCAATCAATACTCTTTAGCTTCCCAAGGAGCATAGGCCTTCAACAAACACAGAGGAAGTGGCTAGTGAAAAAAGATGCAGGTTTTGTTATCAATGGAGAGCTACCACATCCTTTAAGAGTTAAAAAAAAGTTTACTTTAAGGAAAACAAAAGTAGATAGTGTAAGTATTACTAAGACAAAGTACAAAGAAAACAGCCTACATAACAACCACATGGTCTTCATCAGGGACAAGCCACACAAGAAAAAAGCAGAATAAAAAGCTAATCTTAATGCATAAAAATAAATAAAAAGATATGAATCAAATGGGGGGGGGAGGAGAAGATAATAAAATAATCCCAGTAAGATTTGCATGAACTATGTTTGTTTTTATTGCAGTCTTATTGCAATCCATATTTTCAAAACTTCTTGTGGCAGGTTGGCAAATTGAACAGGCCACCTGTGTTAAACAGCTGGTCGTAGTCATAAACCAGGTCGTATGCGGTGGGAAAGACAGGTGTTTCTTGTTGTAAATGAAATAAGACAAATAAACACAACATACATTTTTTTTAAATAATGCATTTGTAAGACAGTTATACAGGTGTATGGATTAAGATCTTAGTTCTCTGAAAACAAATCAGAATTAGCAGCATAAGTTTTTTGAAACCCCATTTTGTTTCTGATGAAATAATGAAAGCATAGGACCACAGTTTTTTTTATATCAGCATAATTGTATGAAGTCCCATGTAGTTGGGGGGGGGGGGAGCCGCGGTAGCACAGTGGTTACAGTGTAGTTAACTCTAAGTCCCATGTAGTTGGTGGGGGGGAGCCGCGGTAGCACAGTGGTTACAGTGTAGTTAACTCTAAGTCCCATGTAGTTGGTGGGGGGGGGAGTCGCGGTAGCACAGTGGTTACAGTGTAGTTAACTCTAAGTCCCATGTAGTTGGGGAGCCGCGGTAGCACAGTGGTTACAGTGTAGTTAACTCTAAGTCCCATGTAGTTGGGGAACCGCGGTGATAGGACTCAAATGCTTTGCCTTCAGGGAAGTACCTAAGTTTTATTTATTTTTTTTATTTATTTACTATTTTTTTATATTTATTCTTATATTCATTTAAGTTCTTATGTCTCCTATCTAGCCTTCACTGTCTTTCTTTTCCTGACGAAGGCCTTGTGGCCGTAACGTAGACTATTTTCTTTGTCTCTTGTCCTCGTAAGACGAATCACCTTTTTTCGATTTTTTTTCAAAACCCATCCATAGCACAGTGGTTACAGTGTAGTTAACTCTAAGTCCCATGTAGTTGGTGGGGGGGAGCCGCGGTAGCACAGTGGTTACAGTGTAGTTAACTCTAAGTCCCATGTAGTTGGGGAGCCGCGGTAGCACAGTGGTTACAGTGTAGTTAACTCAAGTCCCATGTAGTTGGGGAGCCGCGGTAGCACAGTGGTTACAGTGTAGTTAATGGTGGTTACAGTGTAGTTAATGGTGGTTATTGAGAAGGTGAAGAAAGAACAGGACCACGCATCCCTTGGGCTTATAATTTAGTTTTTGCACGGGACTGGGAGCCTCATCATGTAAAATAAATTGCTGCAGGAGCGCGTGAAGCCTTTGGTCTTGGCTTCATGCAAGGGGGGTCAGCTGTATGCTCCATGAGGAATGGAAATGTTGAATGATAATGGTTTTATATTTTTGCTACTGTTCTATAGGTAGTCCTCGATTTATGCCGGGGATGCATTCCTGGACGAACTGGTTCAATTGCAACTGGTGTAAATTGAAACTGTTTTATAATATAAGTCAATAGGGAGGTCAACGACTTAACGTTACAAGCACCTAAAAATTTAAGAGTAATATAATGCTACTATATTTAAAGCTCTGAAATAAAATAAATAAATAAAAATATTTTGTATATTAAATCAACAATGACGTAGTACAGCAGCTTAAGTTCTCTGACGAAGTCCCGGGATCGTCACATATTTTTATGATGCATGCGGTGTTGACTCATGATTTCCTGTTCCTCTCTTTCAAAATGTCAATAAAGGCCCACGGATGCCATTAGGGTCATCTTCGTTGTAGCGCTCACCTCCCAGGTGTAGTCAGTCGTGCAGAGCTCATAAGTGAGTTTCTCCACGTCTGAAAGTCTGCGCTGCACATCGCTTGTCTTTATCATTTGTAGAAAACCTTTATCCTCTCTGTCCTACTCCTGTTTCTGTTGGCTTAGTTTTGCGGCTAATTTATTCAAGTTGTCATTGGAAAGAGGCTCTCCATGGCTTCCAGTAGCTGTGTTACATCTTCTAATGTAACTTCATCTACGCCCATCTCTTATGTCAGTCTTCTAACGTCTACTATGATGTCCTCCACTAGTTGGGATCCTGTGATTAGTATTTTGTGGTAATTTAATAAGAAATTTTTAAAAATATATTTTTAAGTTTTTAATTTTCAATTTTACCCTTGGGTTTCAGAACTAGTGCTAGTGTGAATCGGTGCAAATTGGATCAGCACAAATTGATGACTACCTGTATATTGCTCTTTGTTTGATATGATGGTTCCACACATTTGTTGTGAAGAGTTATTAACAGTTCCATATAATTTTGCTTTTGTTATAACTCTTTAAGTACCAAAAGGACAAAAAATTGGTTACTGGGGTAAAAATATGTGCTGCAATACCATCATCTTCATTATCCTACAGGACCGTAAGGAGCATAAAGCCTTTAGTAGTTTCAAGTTTCCAACGATGGCCCCGTTAAATTGATAGAAATTAATAAAGGAATTAAACATTCCCTATAGTTTCTTCTAGTTACATCTCAGCTGCCAGACACATGTACATTTAAAAAAAAGAGGTTGGGCCTTTAAAGTATGACGGTTTTTTTCATGTTGAAATAGAGGAATAGTAGCATAACGATGTGGAAAAAACATATAAAAACATAAATTGCCCAAATTCATCATTAAATTAACTGAAACTATTTTTCTTCTTCTTCTTCATACACTCTCAAACGTCCACTTGAATGTTCTCAAAGAAAGCAGTAGTCAGTTTGAGGTTATTTGAATCCCCGCAAAGCTTTTCCACGAAAGGAACTGGCGTCGGCCATATGCGCTTTCACAGTACCACATATAAGGAGCAACTTTGAAGCAGATGTTCAGCAGTCATTTTATCAGTGCCACAGTTACACTGATCGGTAGTTCCTATCATTAGCTTGTTGAATAGATGGTATCTCAGTCTGTTGTGGCCAGTGCGGAGTCTAAAGATTACCACTTGTTCTCTTCTGTTGAGCTGGTAGTAAGCATCATTCTGTGTGTGACCTGGATGTTCTACATTTCATTTGTTTCTTTATCTGCCTGCTCGAAAGTTATGCTTGCATCAGGCTGAGATAGATGTGAACCTTCTTTTGCCATTCTGTCAGCCTCTTCATTGCCGGTGATGTTATTATTATTATTATTGTGATGTTAATGAAACTATTTGAAGAGTTAAGTATTGCACATAATTTAGTTTTGTAATTATTTGTTCCGCATAGATGTGTATTTAAAAATAGCTGCTGTTACTTTTGTCTTTAAAGTGTGATTCGTTATGTCTTAAAATTGTGGTTCGTTATATCTTAATGTTGTAGTTCGTTATGTCTTTAAATTGTGGTTCGTTGTGTCTTTAAATTGTGGTTCATTATTTTTTTTTCTTTTTAATCTACAGGGCTGGGTAGATAACTTGAACGGACCAACTGGGTTGCTGGCAGCGGTATGTTAGTTTGTCATTGTACACTTCTTTTAGTTTTAGTAATTATAATAATTGGATTTTAATAATTTGATTGTATGTAGTACCTTCATCAAGTACCAATATTGATGGCTTAGGAGATCATGTCCATCCACAACTTCCTATCTCCAGTAAAATTTATGTGTTCTGTTGTTGACTTCTTTCCATGCCATCATGTCAGACTGTCTAAGATCTTCTTTCTTTGTTGTTATCTTCTGTATATTCTTCCTTCAATCTTTCCCATTATCTATTCCATCTTTCTTCTGGTGTCTTCTTCTTCTTTGATCCGTAGCCGCAGACTGTCAAAGCAGTCAGTGGCCATCACGCCTGGTGGCGTAGAGCAGCAACGAATTGCTTCCACTTTGTTTGGTCAACGGCCATCCTTCGTACAGTGACCCAACTCTGGTTCATTCTTTACATCTCAGCCTCCACAGTTCTCCGCCACATTTTTGGTCGACCTCTCTTTCGCTTTCCTTCGGGGGTCCATAGCATAGCTGTTCTTGTAATTTCTTTTGGTGTGACAAATCTCTTATGTGGAACTGATAACAAGAACCAGACAAGTGCAAGTGGAACAAGAAATAAGAAGACACTGACAAAGGATTAGACACACGAAAAAATCTGTTGATAGCATTAAAGGCAGTCCTTATTGTGGAATCCCCAGGGTAAGAGGCAGAGGGGGACTATAAAACACACAGAGAAGAGAATAGGCGACAGCCAAGGAAAGACCTTGAGCTGATGGCACAGGACAGGAGGACTTGGCATGTGTTTGTCTGTGCTCCATGGGGAACTGAAGGGTGATGATGATAACAGACAGAACCACACATGCCCTTGTCTGGAACCCACCAGGACAAAAATAAGAGTTAGTAGGTCCAAGAAAACCCATAGAAGATTGGTAGAAGACAAAGCCACGGCAGCTGTAGGTTCATGGACAGAGCTTCAGATGACCAAAGGTAGAAATAAGCGGTGAGCAGGAGCTGCAGCCCTGTTCTTCAATGGGAGCAGAAGTGACACATCATTGTAACCACTGAACTAAAGGACCATGAATGAACAATGATGAAAGTTCATGATACAGTGCAATCGCAATTTACACAATCTCAGTTTGCGCAAATGCAAAAAAAAAAACTCGATTTAGGGGGAAAATACAACAATTTTCCTAACTCTATTACAGTTCATAAAATCATATGTTTTTCATGATAACTTTTTAAAAATTAATTTTTATTTTAATGTACTTTGCAGAAGAATCCTAATAATTGTAATATTCTAAATTTTAATGGCTGCCTTCACTGGTGTCTATGCCTTGAAGCAGCAAGACAGCTTGAGTACCCTGACAATCCCCAGTGCTATGCCAGCAGGAGTTTTACTCCTGGCAGGTTCTACCAAGCTGGACAGGTCTGCTCGGGTAGGGGTCAGACTAAAGCTGGCACCCTGATCCTCCAGGTTGAGGGTTTTAGCACAGGGCCAACACCCCTGTCTGTGTAAAAAAAAAATAATCACATTACGGAAACAGCAGTATATGAAAAAAGCTTTGATGCGTGATGGACATCCGGAGTATGAGGTGCTCATGTGAGTGACAGTAGTGAAAGCCGAAAGGAAGCATTGACATGAAAACGGATGCCCTGATCACAAAACACGAAACAGAATTGTATTCTGGAAAGTCAGAACTATGAATGAGGCAGGAAAACTGAGGCAGATCACAACAGAAATGAGGAAGTACAGATTACATATCGTGGGAATAAGTGAGAGCATGTGGACAGGAAGAATAAAAACAGCAACAGGAGAAACAGTACTTCACTCAGGTAGAGAGGATGGACATCACAATGAAGGCATAGCCATTAGCCTAAAGAAAGGAATAGACCTCACTGTAAAAGGTCATACATACTGTAATGGGGGAATGTGGCAGCGGAACAGCAAACGAAAATGGGGATAAACTAATAAGCTTCTGCAGCATTAACAACTTGGTCATTGGAAGAATAAAGGAATAATTGTCAAATTGCCCAAGAAGGGTGACCTTGCAGACTGCAACAACTGGAGAGAAATTACTCTTCTCTCAGTTCCCAATAAAATACTAGGCAGGATAATTATCCAGAGAATTTCAAAGGCAGTAGACCATAAACTGAGGAAAGAACAGAAGATGTGCAGATCATACATTCACCCTCAGTAACATTATAGAGTAGTGCACGGAATGGCAGAGACAGCTATATGTTAACTTTGTTGTAATTGAAAAGGCATTTGACAGCATACACAGGGACAACCTATGGAAAATACTGAGGGCTTCTGGAATTCCCAGCTGCATTGTTTCCATTGTAAAAAATCTGTATGCTAACTTTACATGCAGTGTTGGGCAGAGCAACCTAACTTTTGAGGTGAAGACGGGAGTATGACACTTTATTTTTGGCAGTCATTGACTGGGTGATGCGCCAGACAACAGAGGGCAGTCCAAGAGGAATTAGATGGACAACGTTTTCTACGCTGGAAGATTTGGAATATGCAGATGACATTGCACACCTTGCGCATTCACATAATACATCCAAGAAAAAACAGATAGGCTGAATAAGTATAGCCAGCAGGTGAGTCTGAACATCAGTCTAAAGAAGATAAAGGTCATGACACTCAGTGTGGGCAATCCTGATCCCATAACAATAAGGAACCAGAAGTTAGAAAAGACGGACACATTTACATACCTAGGATGCATAATAATGCCAGATGGTGGAACAAATAAAGACACCAACAACAGAATGAATAAAGCGAGAACAGCCTTTGCTAATCTAAACAACATCTAGAAATCCTCTTAGTACAGCACAAACACCAAATTAAGATTATATGAAAGCTGTGTACTTTCTATGCTTTTCTATATTGTGGAATGCTGGAAAATAACAAAGAAGGAAATGATGAAATTGTCCTCTCTCCACACTATGTGCCTAAGGAAAATTCTCCTAATCTTTTGGCCGAATACCATCACCAACCAAGATTCGCTTACTCTGAGCTACCAAGAGGACATGCACACCATCATAGCTGGCAGACGCTGGAGCTGAGTTGGCTATGTCCTGCGTAGAGACCCCGATGCCATCACAAGAAAAGCTATGCTATGGACCCCTGATGGAAAGTGAAAGAGGCCGATCAAAAAACAACTTGGTGGAGAACTGTGAAGGCTGAGATGTAAAGAATCAACCACAGCTGGGGCACTGCACAAAGGATGGGTTCTGACCTAGCAAAGTGGAAGCAGTTTGTTGCTGCCCTGTAGGACGCCACCAAGCGTGATGGCCACTGACTGCTCTGACAGTCTGCGGCTAAGGATCAAAGAAGAAAAATAATTTTAATGGAGCAAATGATCTCACTTTATGTGATTCTCAAATTATGTGTGCGCCTCTGGAACGTGATCCTCACTTATATTGTGATCACACTTTCCTTGTTCCGTACGTCTATATTTTCTATCTTGTCCGCATTGAATGATTTTCCTGGACAAAGTTTTTCTTAAATTACAAAAAAAATTCTTTTCAGATTGGAAAAGGGCTTTTATTTGTAATGCATGGCAATGGTGGGTGCACGGCAGATGTGATTCCAGTTGACACAGCCACCAATGCAATGATTGCTGCTGCCTGGTACACCGCCGTAGAACAGTAAGTCATCTAGATAGGAAACTTGTTGATAGCCTTACTAGGCAGTCCTTGTTCTGGAATCCCTGGGGTAAGAGAAACAGAGGTAGTAACACATGGAGAAGAAAGCTGGAGACAAATAACAATGATGAGGAATACTTGAGCTGGTAGCTTATGACAGGAGGACTTGACTTTGTTGAAGGTGTGTGTTCCTTGACGAGATGAAGGGGAGTGAATGAACAAATGTGTCATCTGACTTCTGTCCAGTGCCTGTTGACATGTTATGAGAAGTGGACAGTTGGAATGTATTTGTGACGTCTTCGTTAAGCGAAGTAAGTTGCACTGTTTCATTAAGCATGTAGCACAGTGCATCCAATTTCAACAGGCATTTCTGCCAGGTCGCCTTCCTTAGCCCTTGACTGTCCCCAGCCTACTTGCAAGACAGCAGGTGGTTTGAAATCAGAGTTTTCCTTCTACTAGATGAACTGCCTTCCAAGGCTTATGAGCTTCATCCACCCAGAATTTAACCCATGTCTGGGGTTTGGGTTGGTGGTGGGTACAGCGCCTGCACCTTAAGGGGTCCCAAACTATTCCTGACCTGGTTATACCACCAGGCACTCAGATTACATTGTGACACCTGGAAAGATTGATGGAAAGAGGGAGGAGGACAGAGACAACGATCGTTAACAGCCTGTCATCATGGCATAAAACAAAAGCCTTCAACAGAACTAGTAGACAGCACTGGGGATGCTGTGGATAGACGTGATTGCCTGTACCTGTCAGCATGGCACTTGAAGAAAAAGATGCTTAATTATCTTTCCATGATTTTAATTGGTATCTATATCTGGCAGCTTCAGCATGTAAAACATGTTGCTTTAAAAACCACTACTGCTGGAGCATATACTTTGATAACGGCTCTTGTATAACAGGGAGGCCAGCTTCAGTGGTGACTTTATGCTCTGTAAGAAGTGAAAAAAGGAGCTGATGACATATTTTACAGCTGAACAGCACAAATAATTGCACCTATTGGGAAAATGCTACATCAGCTGCAACAACAACAAAAAAAGACACAAAGAATAAGGAATTTCTTATAAATCTAAAGCAAGTTAGATACATTTATGGGACCCAAAGATGCAGCAATAGAGAATGCAGTCAGCGACCCATAGCTTGACTGCTTGCATCAGGGTCAGCGAACCAGAGCTGACCAAGACCCTACTCCACCTCCAAGTGGTGGTCCTGGAAACAAGCTGCATCACTGCAGTCTGGCTGAGAGAGTAGGGATCGAAGAGGGAAGGCAAACCCGGTCCCAAAAAATGCCGTGCTGAAGTCGGATGTGTCTGCCGAAAGGCGCAGATATCGCAGCTCCAGTGTAAACAGACACAACGCAACCAACGTCCTCTTCAGGACGAACGAGGAAGAAGAGAAGAAGATACATTTTATTATAACGTATACAAATTAACCAAAAGAAAATCAATCAATATCCTTTAAATCCCTGAGGAGCATAAGCCTTCAACAAACACATGCACATTTTTATTCTTATTTTGATATCATTGTCTGTCCCTCCAACTTTGTTTATATTGCTGCCAAGATATGTGTATGATTCCACATCTTGTAGTGGTGTTTCTTCAAGTTCAACCATGTTATCATTTCTTGCTTTAATTCTCATTATATTTTCTCTGTGTATTTTCAGACCCACTTTTTGTGACCTCTCATCGAGTATTTTCAATTTGTCTTGCATCTGATTATGGTTATGCGATAAAAGAGCCAAGTCTGCTAAATCTAGATCATCAAGCTGTTTAGTCAGATTCCACTGGATTCTATTTCTGTTGTGTGATGAAAAACCCAGAAAAGGAAATATTCCTATTAAATTTAAAAACTGAAGCACTAAATTGATTTAAATAGTTAAACGGAAACTAAAAAGTCTGTCATGAGAATTTAGTTGAATAGAATAACTGTAAAATCTACCGCTGCAAGAGTATATGAATGCTTGGTGTGGGCTTCCCACAAGGATTAGTTGCAGTGGTAGCTTCATACCAAGTCTCACTTATGTATATGATGTATGATTGTCTTCATTCACTCTTGTTTTACTTATGATTTGTCTTTGGTAGTCTCACTTTTGTCTGTATGATTGTCTTCATTCGCTCTTGTTTTACTTATGATTTGTCTTCGGTAGTCTCATTTTTGTCTGTATGATTGTCCCCAGCCCAAAAGAGGTTCTGGTGTACAACTGTACAAGTGGACAAATCAACAAGTTCACATGGGGAAATTTTGGTGAGTCCAGACATTTGTACCTTATATTAGGGTTTCTTAACATTTTTTGTGTGTCATGGACCCCTTTGATTGTGCGATGAAGGCTATGGACTTCTTCTTGGAAAAAATACACATAAAAATATAATTTTAAAACTACATTGTAAATTTTAGGTTATGTACATGGACTCTAGAATCTATTCACAATCAGACCACAGGTAAAAAAAAAACCTACTTTTACTACACTTGCGTGAATTCCAGGGTTGAAAATCAAAACCAAGATATTGAAGCACCTCCTAGTGGTGCATCCTGGAAATAGGTCACACCAGAGTGTCCCACCATCATGACTCTGTGATGAAAAATGGTGAGAACCCAGCATTGCACACTAAGCTTTTTAGGGGAATCATTTCTTCTTCCTCATTCGTCCTGAAAAGGACGTTGGTTGCACTGTGTCTGTTTACACTAGAGCTGCGATATCTGCGCCTTTTGGCCGACATATCCGACTTCAGCACAGCATTTTTTGGGACCGAGTTTGCCTTCCCTTCGATCCCTACTCTATCAGTCGGACTGCAGTGATGCAGCTTGTTTCCAGGACCACCACGTAGAGGTAGAGTAGGGTCTTGGTCAGCTCTGGTTCGCTAACCCTGGCGCAAGCAGTCAAGCTATGGGTCACTGACTGCATTCTCTATTGCTGCATCTTTGGGTCCCAGGGGAATCATTTGAGCCCCAGACTTAATTCTGGGGTTTACCTGGCTGGCTGTATGCAGAAGGATCTAACAATAAAGTTATTACAGGCAAGAAGAGTGAGAAGTGGCTGTATGCAGGAGGATCTAACAATAAAGTTATGACAGGTGAGGAGAATGGGAAGTGGCTGTATGCAGGATCTAACAATAAGTTATGACAGGTGAGGAGAATGGGAAGTGACTGTATGCAGGATCTAACAGTAAAGTTATGACAGGTGAGGAGAGGGAAGTGGCTGTATGCAGGATCAAACAATAAGTTGTGACAGGTGAGGAGAATGGGAAGTGACTGTATGCAGGATCTAACAATAAAGTTATGACAGGTGAGGAGAATGGGAAGTGACTGTATGCAGGATCTAACAATAAAGTTATGACAGATGAGGAGAGGGAAGTGGCTGTATGCAGGATCTAACAATAAGTTATGACAGGTGAGGAGAATGGGAAGTGACTGTATGCAGGATCTAACAATAAGTTATGACAGGTGAGGAGAATGGGAAGTGACTGTATGTAGGATCTAACAATAAAGTTATGACAGGCGAGGAGAGGGAAGTGGCTGTATGCAGGATGGGACAATTAGTCATGTTAGTACTGCTTTATTCCATCCCCACTCCAGCTGTTTTGAGAAAAACGTGTTCAAAGTTTTTGGGTTAGTAGAAAAGAAGGATATATCACATTAAAATTAAATTTTTAATGACGATCCAAATTATTAACTGTAAAATACTGTGTAGGATAATAGATTAAACTATTTTATGTCAATTTATGACCTCAAATCAATTTTGGCCAAAAGAGGAGATAGAATAAAGCAGTATTAAGGCAAAAAGTTGCTTACGGGTGTACAGAACGAAGACACAGAATTTTAGTCCTGCATATTTGGAGACACGCATGGATGGCAGGGAATTGACCAGTATGCCGCCCCCTCTCCTCTTCTATCATGAACCTGTATTTGAGGATCATTTAAATACATGCTAGACCAAAGTAGATTACACTGGAAATAAACTGGAGCTCAGGACAGAAAAATACCTAGATTCACTGTAGATAATGACAAGGATTCTTCAACTTGGCATTGGCTGCAAAAGAGTGACAAGCTCAGTAACCATAGTTGAGCAACAACAACAACAACAGTGCTGACCTAGTTTTTGTGTACATTGTTTCCACACACATCAGTTGTTTTTGAAAGAAGCAATATCAGTTCTTGTGCAAGATGTACTGCTTTGCTGACATTCAAGCATGCTTATTCCAGATGTCTTCATTACCACCGGGTCACTTGCATCTCTGGCATTTGTAGAACAGAAGGTTTGAAATGGTATGTCAGGATCATGAACATAGAACTGATGACAAGAGTCAGTGGAACAAGAGTCAGTGGAACAAGAGATGACAAGAGTCTGTGGAACAAGAGATGACAAGAGTCAGTGGAACAAGAGATGCCAAGAGTCAGTGGAACAAGAGATGACAAGAGTCAGTGGAACAAGAGTCAGTGGAACAAGAGATGAGAAGAAAACGATAATGAGGGATAGGACATAAATTGAGCAAACAAAAGATGTGGAGGTAGAATAAAAAAACTCATGGAGAAGAAAACTGCAGACAGAAATGAAAGGGGTAAAGGAGAAATGAAAAGATCTTGAACTGATGTCACAGGACAGGTAGACTTGGCACACGTTTGTTGAAGGCCTAAGTTCCTTGGGGTGCAGAAGCGATGGTGATACTGATGACACACATAATCACAGTGGTCTGAAATAATTATGGGTCCAGTCATTTTCATATATTTCATCATATTTCCACCATGATAGCGAGCATCATCGGAGTAATTTGACATTTATTTTGGTCATGTTATGTATTATCACCAACGTGAGTATCATCTTGGGGCAGTGTTTCCCAAAGTTTGGTATGTGTACCCCCCATGAAATGCAAAAGGTTTTCAAGAGGTACACTGCTGAAGTTTTTTTTATCTTGTTTTATCATACTTTTTTAATTGCAGAAAACAACTAAAATTTAATCATGAGAATGGTAAATATGGTCCGCAACCAGACGATCCGTCAAGGCCTAAAATCCAATCCGCTGCAGACCCAAATAGAACAGTCCCAACTAAGATGGTTTGGCCATGTCTGCAGAATGGGAGAAGATCGGCTACCACGACAAGCATGGGAAACAAAGAGCCAGGGATCCAGACCTCCAGGACGACCCAGAGTCCGCTGGGAGGACAACATTAGACAATCTTTGAAGGACCGAGGACTAGAATGGAACCAGGCCAGGAAGAAGACAGCTGATAGAATGGTCTGGTGCTCTCTCTTCCAAACCTCTACACCTCACGGTAGAAGGGGAACGACTAAGTAAGTAAGTAAGTAAGAATGGTAAATTGTAGAAATACACAAAATTACTTACCAGTTTCACTAACAGAATTCTAACTATTAAAAATATACTTTGTTCACTGGGTAATTTATGAACTTTAATTTCAGACTGGTATGAATCTACCAAATATCCACTGTCCATTCAGAATGTTTGTTTTTTATTGTTACTTAACATTATTTTAATTGTATTTTAAATTATCAGTTCTATATATTGAATATGTTTCATATTTTTTTGTGCAGGTGTGTATGTGAATAATAATAATAGCCCCTTCTGTCATAACTGACTATGGGAATGCGCCCTTGAGGTTTCAGCCCACGCTGCTTTTTCTCCCTCATGTTCCTTTCTACATTTTCTCCTCTCATCTGCTTGCCGTGAGAGCTTCTTTTCGCCAAATCTGAGGTGGCACCATATAGAGCATCACCTCATGGTGCAATCGGCAGCTTCATCCTCCCAAGTTGCTGGATTTATGTCTAGTGCCTTCATGTCTCTCTTGCACACATCTTTGAACCTCAGCTGCAGCCTCCCAGCTGTTCTTTTACCATCTGCCAATTGTCTGTAGAAGATATCTTTAGGGATGCAACCATCTTCCTTGCGGCGGGCATGGTTAAGCCAGCATAGTCTGCACTGTCTAAGCAGTATATACATGCTTTGAAGGCCAGCACGTGACAACGCCTCGACATTTGTCACTTCGTCCTTTCACGAAATACCAAGGATATTGTGTAGACACCGTAGATGGAAGGTAGTGAGCCTTTTTTTCTTGCAAGCATAGGTTGTCTTGCTGCCATATGTAATTGTGCTGATGATGCAGGCATTATATACCCCAGCTTTGGTCTTCGTTGTGAGTTCGGAGTTTCCCCGTTGTAAGTTGGGCAAAAGTGGC
The DNA here is from genome assembly GCA_024509875.1 of Oreohelix idahoensis. Taxonomy (NCBI): domain Eukaryota; kingdom Metazoa; phylum Mollusca; class Gastropoda; order Stylommatophora; family Oreohelicidae; genus Oreohelix; species Oreohelix idahoensis. Next base: position 115,351 of record JAMPIV010017394.1, read on the forward strand.
TGCGGCTTTACCAATACAGCAGTCAATTTCTGCGTCCAGAGAGAGCTTGTCGTTGATGGTAGACCCCAGGTATGTGAAATGGTGCACTACTGCCAATTCATAGTTATTGATAGTATTAACTGGTGTAGCATCCACATCCTGACCCAGCACATTTGCTTTCTTTAGACTTATTGTGAGGCCAAAGTCCTTGCATGCTTGAGTGAAGCAATTCATCAAGCTCTGAAGCTGCTGTTGACTTTGAGTGAAAATTTGCAACATCATCAGCGAATAACAGGTCTCTTGTACCATTCTGGTTTTTGTTTTTGCCTTCAGCCTTGTGTGATTATATGTACGAGGGACGGTCAAAAAGTAGTGCCTCGTGATTTTTAATTTCATTCAATAGGCAAGAAAACAGATAAAATTCACATTGAAATGTAGCCCCAAGTCTGAACTTCAAAAATTTATTTCTCAATGTAGTCTCCGTTATTTGTTACAAGTTTTGTCCATCTTCTCACAAGGGCATGTATCCCCGCACAGTAAAATTTGTGTCCTTTTTCCTAAACCACTGGCGTGGTCTCGGTGTCCTCAAAGTGATGTCCGCGAAGATCTTCTTTCAGTGGTCCAAACAGATGGAAGTCAGAAGGTGCAAGATCGGGGGATGTGGTAATAATGGTCTGCATTCACCGTGTTTCCCTGTTCCAAGAAGTCATCCCAAAACACGGAGGCCATAACTTTCTCTACAGATGGTGAACTTTTGAACTTCTTTCTTGTCAGCGATGTTGTGTGATGCCATTCCATTGACTGCCTCTTGGATTCTGGTTCAAAAAAATGAACCCAAGTCTCATCACCTGACAGAATATTCGATAAAAACTCTTCTCCTTCAGTTTCGTAACGGTGCAGGAGGTTGATGGCTATGGTTTTCCTTGTTTCTTTATGTCTGTCTGTCAACATTCTGGGTACCCACCGTGCACAAACTTTTGAATAAACCAGGTCTTTAATGATGTTCTGGACACTGCCTTTACTAATGGACAACATGGAAGAAAGTTCATCCAGTGTTACCCGACGGTCACCACGAATGATGCCATCAACTCGATGAATGTTGTGTGGAGTCACTGCGGTAGACGGACGGCCAGTCCACTTTGCGTCAGCCATTGAGGATTGACCTACTTCAGCTTCTTCACAACGATGTACCCAACGTCGGACAGTGCTAACATCCACTGTTGAATCTCCATAAACATTCTTCAAACGTTCATGGATGCGAATTGGGGTCTCGCCTTCAGCATTGAGGAATTCTATGACATAACGTTGTTTTAACCGAACGTCTTTGGCAGCCATTTTTAAACTGTTACAGTGGTGCCACCTGTTACTGAAACAGGTTGGTAATGCTATACAGTGCAGAAGAGTGTTTGAGGAATCCTGCTAAATTTACAAATTGCACACCGATGCAGTATTTACATACATAAAAAATAGGAGGCATTACTTTTTGACCTTCCCTTGTATATATATATATATATATATATATATATATATATATATATATATATATATATATATATATATATATATATATATATATATATATATATATATTTTTTTTTTTTTTTGAATGCACAGATTACAAATGTACGATATGTCTATTTAATATGGAAAATATATTGTTGTATTTAATTGGGTACGAAAATGCTTTCTTTTGTAAAGCCAGATAATCCATGTTTGATTCATACGTTTGATTATATGGATAATCTCCCTTGATATTGATCGGGCGTAAGAATACTTATATTTTGGCATTCATCATTTGTCATAGCCAGAAAATAGATTGATCGTTCTTAGAATGTTTATGGCCTGAATTCATATGTATTACATATTATTAGTGCAAGTAGATTCAGTCCTATATTGTATATTTTGTATGGGTAGGCAGGACTATATTCTTTATGCCGCTCTAGCGGAGGTATTGGTTGTCTTGGGGAGTCGTGATGAGTTCCGATATTGCCGCCTACAATGGCTGGTCACGCATTTCCAGGGTTGGTCCTTTCTAGAGTGGAAAATGATTTATGAAGTGATTTCTTCAGTAGGAGATTGTGTTTCTACAAGATTATAGTGTTAGAGACTCTCCTCATGTACTGTATTATGTACTATTCGGACTCAAGGTAAATCCACACCCTTTTGACGATCTCCTTATGGTTAGACCTAGAGGAAGCAACGTATTTTCGTGCATCGTTGGTCGTTTAACTAGACATTGTTGTAGATGACAGGTTCCATCAGCGCTTATGTCTTCAAGAAGTAACCTTCTGACAAAGGGACTGTATGGTAACTCTGGAAAGTTATACTTATTCAAGTTTTGAATCAACTTTGGCTGATGATTATTCTTCTGCTGGGCGAGTGAGCGAAAGCTCAGGGAAGGAGGCCATTTTTTTGTATTCCTGTCATCATTATAGATCACTGTCCAGAGAACGGGTCGTGTATCTTACTATTCGGACAGTGGCATGGAGATCTCATTTATATGAAAACCCCTTATCGTGGTTTCACAGTATGATATAAACATTGAACATAAGCAACCTAAGAACTTAGCAAGGGAAAGAAGGTTCGTCCATCGAACTCTTCAGTTGTTTACCGATTCGCCTTTACTGACGCGTTCAGTCAGATAGGGGATGCGGCCATAATGTATTAGAACATTGAACGCTGTTTTGTACCACCCATTATATTTGAATGTTCCATGACATGGGATCTACTATTCATGCCTGAAGATTGATGTGTCAACATGTACTTATGATCTATTCGTTCTGTCCCAGTATGTGCGTCTGAATAAACTGTATGACAAGATTCCAGTAGTCTGCATTGATGCCTTATAGACATGAGTGAATGAGTGCTTTAGATTGGTCAAGATACGAACATTCCATCATTCGCGTTAATAACACTCTACACTCTCACTCCATATTTACACCATCCTGCGTCGGTTGAATTGACCAAGTTAAGGGCCTGCTCCTCCTGGAGCCTTAGAGGGAAATTACTTCTTACAGCTGCCTTTGCCTTCCCTAACTCAGGACTAGAGTGAGTTACCCATTTACAGCACCGCTGGGTAGACTGGAGCATGCCTGGTATCAAACAACAGCAGTGACATTTTACAGTCCTTTCCACTTATACAATATATATATATATATATATATATATATATATATATATATATATATATATATATATATATATATATATATATATATCAATAGCTTATGTTATATATGCACTAGCATAGATAAAATAGTGCTGTGAAAACTACCCACAAATTATCTTCGCCCGAGAGGAGTACACCAGTAAAACTAAACTTTTATGAGGGGGATGCAGTTATTGTAAGTTTGGGAAACACTGTCTTGAGGTATATCATCCTCATTAATGTGACATATCAAATCAGATTAAAATTATTAATCATCAGTCATCATTTAATGTATCCTTTTTTTCAGTTGGCCTTCTGAGGGAGAACTTCATTAACTATCCATGCCACAACATGGCCAGAGTACCCAACCCTCGGTTTACGCTCAGCCTGTAAGTAGCCACTGGGTTCCTTTCTCATTCTGATGTATAGCTAGGGTTATCATCATTTTCTTGTTGGCTTCCAATGGAGCATAGACCTACTACTACAACTGGTCCTCTTGCAGGAAGCCTGCACAAAGGATTCGCGTGCTATTGTAGCAATGATTTCTGTAGCAAGCCGAGCAAAGTGGAAGCAGTATGTTGCTGCCCTACAAGACTCCACCAGGCGTGATGGCCGATGACTGCTTTGACAGTCGGCAGCTAAGGATCAAAGAAGTACAAGAGTTGTTTTACATGATCAACTTGACAAAAACATAACTTATGAAGAAGCCAAGAGTTTTATCAAGGACAGATACAAAAACAATTGGGAAGTGGAGCGTCCAGACTGCCAAAAAAAAATGATGCACATTACCAGCTCAGCAGAAGAGAACTAGTGGTAATCTTCAGCCTCCGCACGGGCCACAACAGATCGGGTTACCATCTATTCAACAAGCTAAAGATAGTAACTACTGATGAGTGTAACTGTGGCATCGATAAAATGACTGCTGAACATCTGCTTCAAAGGTGCCCAACATATGAGGAACAGAGAAAATGCATATGGCCGTCACCAGTACCATTCCTGGAAAAACTCCACGAAGATACCAACAACCTTCAGCTGACCACTGCTTTCTTTGAATAAATTCAAGTTGACGCCTGAAAGTGAAAGAATAAGTTTTACATGGTGAGGTTAACGAGTTATGGTAAAAGGTAGGGTAAAGGATCCCGTTACACGCCCATTTAGGCATATTGGGAAAATGATGTTAGGCCCATATTTTCTTGACCATCGGCACACTAGGGGTGATGTGGTCAGCATTACGTCAGCCGCCTTAACCTTCCCAGAGTTGCTCTGGTACTCAATTGGGGCTGGATCGACCCAGGAGCCATTTGCGGCTGTTAAAAGAGTGATAGACTTATGGGTAGCAACTAGACTTAGTATCGGATTGGTTGATTTATTCATTATCCTTTGTCTCCCTTTGGAGCATTGGGCTTACAACAAATTCACGCCAAGCCTTCCTGACCTTTGCCATCTTTCCATTTGTTCTTTATCCTGTTTACGTCAGCCTAACTATGGGGGAGGGAGTGGCTAAGAGGTATGGCATCTGCCTCTAATTCTAAAGTTACCAGGTTTGCTTCTAGTACAGGAAATATAATTGATGGAAATTTTTTTCAAAACCAGTGGTTCCTAATGATGTCATACTCTCCTCTGATCTCCTGGATAGTCAGATTGATACCTAGCCTTCCCAGATAAGGGCGGAAAGATTGGAGGTCCCGTGTGCAAGTTGCACACTTTAAAAGTCCTCGGCAGTTGAAAATCGTAAAGAGTAGGACATACATACCTTGCCCTGGCAAAATTAGGAAACCTGCCTGCCACAAAATTATTCATAGAATGTGTGATTCCTGTATACACACATTGAGATCCATGCTGGTGCTACAGAGTTTGTGGACTGTGCTGAGATCCTCCTTGTGTGGCCTGGGGAAGGAGATCGGAAAACTGATGTTGTCCGTGCGCAGTGAAGGTGGTCACCACAACCAAACCAAACTTCTGTCTACAATTCCCCATGTTTAATTTTATGTGTCTCTCTCTTTCTGTTACCGTGGAAATCTGAGAACAAAAACTGCCTTATGCTATCAGCCAGTTTCATCAGTGTTATATCCCATTCAGTGATAGCACCTTTTCCTCAGTTTGAAGTACATTTCTTTCTTCAAATTTTAAGGATTGGCTGACTGATTACATGATGACGAGCCAGATGGGTACCAAAGGAACTGACTGATTATATGATGAGAAGAGCCATATGGGTACCAAAGGAACTGACTGATTATATGATGACGAGACAGATGGGTACCAAAGGAACTGACTGATTATATGATGACGAGACAGATGGGTACCAAAGGAACTGACTGATTATACGATGACAAGAGACAGATTGGTACTAAATGAACTGACTGATTATATGATGACAAGAGACAGATGGGTACCACAGGAACTGACTGATTATATGATGACAAGAGACAGATGGGTACGAAAGGAACTGACTGATTATATGATGACAAGAGACAGATGGGTACCACAGGAACTGACTGATTATATGATGATGAGACAGATGGGTACCAAAGGAACTGACTGATTATATGATGACGAGCCAGATGGGTACCAAAGGAACTGACTGATTATATGATGATGAGACAGATGGGTACCAAAGGAACTGACTGATTATATGATGACAAGAGACAGATGGGTACCAAAGGAACTGACTGATTATATGATGACAAGAGACAGATGGGTACCAAAGGAACTGACTGATTATATGATGACAAGAGACAGATGGGTACCAAAGGAACTGACTGATTATATGATAAGAGCCATATGGGTACCAAAGGAACTGACTGATTATATGATGATGAGACAGATGGGTACCAAAGGAACTGACTGATAATATGATGATGAGACATAAGGGTACCAAAGGAACTGACTGATTATATGATGACAAGAGACAGATTGGTACCAAAGGAACTGACTGATTATATGATGACAAGAGACAGATGGGTACCACGGGAACTGACTGATTATATGATGATGAGACAGATGGGTACCAAAGGAACTGACTGATTATATGATGACAAGAGCCAGATGGGTATCAAAGGAACTAGAAGTGAGAAGATGCTGCTGACGATGGGTGGGACACATGTTGAAGAAACCTGTTGATAGCAGTATAAGACATTCCTTATTCTTGAATCCCCAGAGTAAGAGAGCATGGAGCTACCATAGCACATGATCCCCTTGCAGGAAGCCTGTACAAAACATTCAGATGCTGTTGCAGCAGTGGTTTCCATAGCGATCTGTTTGACATGATGAGGTTGCCAGTCTCTGACATAATCTCATATTTGTTGTCTTGTACAACATGCCTGAGTCAGCAGTACGCCTGTTCTTTCTTTGCCTCACCACAGAAACCCTCCCCTCCCCCCCCATGAAACTACCAGGGGCATTGAAGATCCCTGGATTACTCTCTCTCTCTCCCTCTCTCTCTGTGGCATGTTGTACAAGGGGCCTGGTTTCATTTACCCACCACAAAACTGATATCTTAAATTTACGCAAGTCTTTATGAGATGTCTGATGGAGCAGTGGTTTTATTATTTCTTTGTCTGCTGAGAGAGCCCCCCCCCCCCCCCCCCCCCCCCCAGACTGCTCCCACTGGCATGTTGTAAAAAGCAGCTAACATGAGGGTCCACATGTGGAGCTGGTAACCACATCATATCAAACTAATTGCTACAGAAACCACCTCTGTAAGAGTTTGTGCTTTGACACAGGCTGCCTCAAGCAGGCCATCTGTAGTTGTGCTTGTATGTTCCATAGGGAGCAAACAATAAAATGATGATGTGATTTTTATGATGGCTGATTATTTTATCAATGGCTGTGGTGATTGCACTAATGGTATTAGGGATTGTACTGTCAGTGGTGACTGTATTAATGGCTATGGTGGTTGTATTAATGGCAGTGGTGATTATAATAATGGCTGTGGTGATTGTAATTATGGCAGTGGTGACTGTAATAATGGCAGTGGTGATTATACTAATGGCTATGGTGATTGTAATTATGGCAGTGGTGATTATACAAATGACAGAGGTGATTGTACTAATTGCAATGGTGATTATACTTATAGCAGTGATGCTTGTACTAATGACAATGGTATTTGTACTAATTGCAATGGTGATTATACTAATGACAATGGTGATTGTACTAATGGCTATATATTGCGGTCGGAAAATTAGCCCAACGAATTGTTGAAAGCTTGATAGTCAATCGTGGTGACTTGTTTTACAGTTCATCATTTTTGCATCGTGCCTTCGATGTTAGTTACGCGAATGTGGGTTTAAATACTTTGAAAACCATGATAGTAATAATTGAATCTCCCAAATGTTCATAGACGGGATAAGTCATGTCTAGAGTCCAAACAAACAATTTATTATACATTCTGTAGACATCGTACGTTGATCATGAATTACATCACAAATATAATTTAGAATCCTATGTTGAGTTAGCTATCTTGCATATCAGTCCTTTGTCTCATACATCTGAATTACTGTAGGCAGAACGACATAACTATATGCACGCGTGGTTGGTAAATTCAACGACCGACAGTGAGATTATGCGTCTGGCACTAGTATAACTAAAACGGACTGTTAATTCATCTCGACAAGGTTTAGTCAATTACTAACCTGTAACTTCATCTTTCTTCATCATAACAGTGGACTGACCCATGTCCATAACAAAATACAATATAACTGTGTGGCATTCCATGCCCGACACTATAAGAATATAAAGACACGTCTTCTCCGTTCGACGGTCATTCAAGAAAGGGTCCCGTCTCTTGGTCACGGTGCGTGACTACCAACGCTGAAACGTCACAGCGTTCACTAGGCTAATAATACTTTTACATTACATTAAACGTTGTAACCCCTAAAATCGCATGCTGCTAACCTCTAGCAGACAATGCCAATTAATCTACCGTAACAATTCCCTGTCCACCGGGGGAAAAAAAAATCTATTAGATAGATTTTTTTTTTTTCAAAAACCTATCTGAATGAATATCAAAAAATTTAACAATATCAAAAAATTTAACAAAAATGCGGCATATGGCCTACGATGTTCTGTCTAGAACAGTGTCGTGGTCATGTCGACTTACTAACAGTCATCTAATATATTAATGATCATATTATACATAAATGTTATACATAAATTTTATATGAACTAAAAGAGAATGGCTAATGTTGATATCTAATTAAATAATTAATTAACTTAAAATATGTCGCAATGAAATGTCACGTCAGACTAATCTAAAGAGTTAAAATTAAACTAATTAATTATATTGAGTGTGTAATAAGAATAAAGTTGTTGAAAATCTAATGTAAGAAAAATGAAAGGATATGTTAAAGAGAGAAATAAATAAATGAAGAATAAAGTAGAGAAAGAAAGTAATGTATAAATTTAACTTAGTTATGTGTGTTGGACATTAATTAAGTTTAGTATTAAGTTGTTAATACCTATCTAAATTAACCAATTTAAACAATAATGTAGTATGTAAATGTATCAACATAATTATTAACTATATAATATAATAGTTACATACAATAACATTATCTAAGAATCATGTGAGTTCTTTTTTTTTTTTCTTCTTTCATTTTTTTTTTTTTTCAAATTTCATTTCATTTCATTTTTTTTTTTTTCATATTTATCTCACCTTTCATTTTAATTTCCATTATTTTAACGACTTAATTAAAATTAATTAAAGTTGGATATGATGATCCATCCGTAGGCTTGATCCTTGTGAATTCCGATTAGAAAAAAAATGTTTATGTGTTTCAGTTCATAAGTATCGACGTTATTGACAATAGTTCATGTCGCATACTGAGTTACTTTGATAGTATTTTCTATTATTTTCACTTGATGCACGAAAATGTTTCCAATAGTTTTATCATGACTGGATATCAAGCAAAGTACTGGCGTAAATACGAACATAGAGTCAATTGATTTCGTTCATTTCGTATATAATATGTCTTTAGTAAGCAGATACGTGTATTATAGGCAATTGTTTCTGTCTATGTAGAACAGCAATGATAGTGCTATGTCTCTTGAGTAAGTATCTGCGACGTTACTATAGTTCAGGACTCGACATCAGTAGGATTTCGAGACAGAGTATCTGCCAAAACGTTATCTGATCCTGTGATGTACTCGATTGAGAAGTCAAAAGGTTGAAGTAGAATGGCGTATCTTGTCAGCTTCGGGCTCTTGTGATTAGCACGACGTAGTGATGCCACCGCTTTTTGGTCCGTCTGTACCACAAAGGGTGCGCCTAATAGGAATTTTTCGAGCTTTGTGATCGCCCAAATGACGGATAGTAATTCTCTATCAACTGTTGAGTACTTGATTTCTGGTGGCTTCAGTTTCCGTGAGACGTACAGTGTGGGATGGAGGACGTCGTCATGATATTGGAGCAAACATGCGCCAATTCCGTAGGTACTCGCATCTGTGCGGAGAATAAACTTTTTGGAAGCATCAGGTAGTCTCAAAATAGGTGGGTGTGAAAAAAATATTAATTATTTGACGGAAAATTCTATCACATTCACTAGTCCATGTCACCTTCACTGGCATGTCCTTTTTTAACAGTGATGATAAGACAGCCGTGATAGATGACAGGTTAGGTACAAATCTGCTGTAATATTGGACTAGTCCTAACAAGCTTCTAACCTGTTTCTTCGTTTGAGGAACGGAAATGTTTAAAATTTTAGAAACCGTACTGGGTAGTGTTTGGATATATCCTGCTCCAATGATGTGTCCCAAAAACGTTATTTCGTGAAACGCTACTTGTAATTTTGTGGGTTTAGCAGTTAAATTGTTCCTTCTTAATGTGTCCAAAACGTATTCAAGACCCAAAAAATGTTCCTCAAAAGATGAACTAAATAAGCATATGTCGTCTATGTATGTAATAATGTCTGGTCTACCTGAAAAAATGTGTCGCATCATGCGAACAAAGGTAGCTGGAGCGTTAACAAGCCCAAAAGGCATAACATTCCACTGGTATAGACCTTGCGGAGTGGAAAACGCTGTGTAGTATTTAGCTTTTTCGGTTAGTGGTATCTGCCAATAACCTTTAGTTAAGTCTATCTTAGTGAATATAGTTGCGGTCGATAGACGTGGCAGTAAGTCGTCGAGAAGTGGATGTGGTTCGCTATCAACTATCGTTTGTGCATTTAATTTTCTATAGTCGACGCATAGTCTAATGTTATTGTCCTTCTTTCGGACAATAACTAATGGAGAAGAAAATGGGGAATTACTAGTTTCAATAATTCCTAAAGATAACATCTGTTCAAGTTCCTTAGTAGTTTTAGTAAGAAAGTGTAGAGGAACAGAATATGGATGTACCCGAATTGGAGTATCATCGTTAAGAGTGATGTCATGACTAATGACTGATGTGCGACCTGGAACGTCGGTCAACACATCTGGATAAGATTGTAGAAGTTCAGCAATCTGTTGATGCTGTTGCGGTGTAACCGACGAAGAGATGGTTACGTCCCGCCAAGATTCAGTAGGCTGTACTACAGGTACAGGTAATGCTAACTGTACCTCAGGAAAAGAAGATTCTTCTTCCTGGATAACAGACAAATTAGAATAGTGACATGTAGGTACGAAAGTGTCATCTAGTTCATGAAAAATAGCTTGTAGATGTTCAGGTCGAGTATGAAATTGTTTGAGCATATTAATGTGAAATATTTTGTGATGTCCCTTAATGTCCAGGACATAATCAACATCAGAAATCTTATTGATAACCTGGTATGGACCGTTCCACGAGATGAGTAGTTTATTATCGTTATGTGGCAATAACACATAAGCTTGATCTCCTGGAAATAATTGACGTAATCGTCTACTACTGTTTTGGAAAGTTCTAGCTTTCGCTTTAGCAGCCTCAGATGAAGCTGTTGCCATTTTGCAGGCATCAATAATGTTATTCCGGAGATTAATTACATACTCATAGGATGACTGGGTATCCTGAGTCATCTCGGAGTCAATCAATAAGTCTTTTATTAGTCCCATAGGACCTCTTGGTGGAGCGCCAAAGACTAATTGAAATGGAGAGAAGCCAGTTTGTTCATGTGGCACCTCTCGATAAGCGAATAACACGGCTGGGAGTACTCTGTCCCAGTCCTGTGGATGGTTAACTGTAACTTTATGTAACATTTGTTTGAGTGTGCGGTTAAGTCTTTCTACTGCACCATTACTCATTGGGTGATAAATGCTGCTGAGATTTCTATCTATATTCCAAGTCTTCATTACTTCTGTCATAGTCTCAGATATAAATTGAGATCCATGATCTGACAAAAGTTTCCTAGGAAAACCTACTCTAGAGAAGATCAGGTGTAGTGCATCAGCTACATCTGTGGTGGTGGTTGTTTTCAATGGGATGGCTTCTGGCCATCGTGTGCATAAATCGATGCACGTGAGAATAAATCTATGTCCTCTGGCTGATGGTAAAAGTGGGCCAATAATATCAATGGCCATCTTGTCAAAGGGTCTCACAGATATGTCACAAGCCTGAATAGGCGCCGTGTGAAAGGCTCCTCGTGCTTTCACTTCTTGGCATATCGTACAGGAGCGTACGTACTGTGAAATATCTCGTGACACTCCCGGCCAAAAAAAAAGAAGATAATACTCGAGAACGTGTCCGAGTATATCCCATGTGACCTGCGCACTTAGAATCATGTGCGTGTTGAAGTATGTACCGTCTAAAAGCAAAAGGTACCATGACCTGTTGTCTTACATGAGTTTTATCCATAAAACATCTTAATAAAATGTCATTTTTAATAATAAACCAATGACTATTATTATTGTTCATAGCAAGATTGTCAACTTTGTTGACCAGTGCAAAAAATTTTGTTAATGATCTGTCTTCCTTCTGTTTTGCAGCAAAGGATACTCGGTCAATAGTAGAATGAACCTCGATATTTTCATGTTTGTCTGTTTCCTTGTTTTCAGTGTCCATAGTCTCTAATTGTTTCGTATGTGCTCTGGTTATTACTGCATTTCCGATGCATAGATTATTTTTTTCCCATTCAATAATCTCTTCTGGTGTGCAATCTTTACTTCCGTGTATGCATCCCACCATAAGGTCGGCAATTGGGTTTCTTAACATGCATGCTTTAACGTTGCCTGTGAAAAAAGGTGTATTAATATGTATAATAGCAGTTGGATAACATTCTATGGTTCCTCCAAAGGTCATGCACCTGACATGTTCTCCAGTTGCACAATTTGGATGAACAAGTGACTGACGGATTCCGATCGTTGTCGATCCCGAATCTCTTAAAACTGAGACGACGGATCCATTAACTTTTCCTCTGTTGAAGATCAGCGAGCCTGTTCCGTCATTGACTGCTAGACTGACTTCTGGTAGAATGTGTCCGCAGTTCAGAACTGTCTCTTTTGCCTTCTGAAATATAAGATTACATTCTGGGCAACTATTTGCCACGTTATAATTCATTGCATAACATGTAGATGAAGACTGTATTTTGTTATTAGTAGGTGAACTCTGAACCCCAGGGGTTGTAGCAGTAGTAACGGCTGCCCCTGTATTATGATTATAATTTGTCGATCTACGAGAATGAGAACGATGACGAGAATAATCAGTTGAATTATCCCGTTGTCCCCTATTGTAACTGTTATCTCGATGTCTCGAGTTATAATTATCGCTGTTGTTCCAATTGTTACCATTATTATAATTATATGACCGATTATAACTTGAGTTACGTGGATTATTGTTGTATCTGGACTGAGGTGAATAATTTCTTTTTTTGTGGTCTTCCTCTATTAAAGTTATTGTTAAAACTATTACGTCCCTTATGAAAATTAATGTCATAGTTTCCTTTGAACCTACCTCTGTCCACACTGTGTGTTCTTGGTTTGTTATTACTATGATATGCCATATTGGAGGCTACAGGAAGAGGTTCTCTTATCAACGAGCCAGAAATGTTAGCATTCGGATGAGCGGTGCAGTAATTTAATGAAATTTTTTCTAACTCATCAATAGTTTCTGGTTTACGTTCTTGCAGATAAGCAAAGAACGGTGGGCTGACAGAAGATAATACTTTATCCCTCAATAACAAATCGACTAACTTGTCGTAAGATTTGTTGACACCTGCCAGTTCAACCCATCTGTTAAAAGTATTGCGTATGTTAGCAATAAACCCTGTAAAGTCTTTATTATTATCTGGCAACAAACTTTTGAAACGTAATCTACATGCCTCTTCGTTCAAGTGGAACCGACGCAATAACAAAGTCTTAATGGCCTCATAGTCTGTGGCTAATGTCGGATCAATATTTTGTGCTGCACTTGCAGGTTCGCCATCTAGAAATTCCTTGAGTTTAAGTGCCCATGCAGTTTTGTCAAGGTTATTGACCTTGCATATATCCTCAAAGCGCGATAGCCATGATGACAAATCGTCCACGTGTAACTTGAACGGTGGTAGCTTAAAGTAATAATTGCCCTTAAGTCGGTTGGATGAAGATCCAGATTGAGCATTATCATCTTGGCTTGCTGCAGCACTCTGCGAATGAAGTTTTGCTGTTTCCAATTTAAGCCGTTGCAATTCCATTTCTTGCTGCAGTATGATTTCCTGTCGTTTCAATTTATTCTCTTCTTCAATCCGTAGGATTTCATCTCTTGCCACCTTTCTTTCTTCTTCTTGTCTTAATTCTTCTTTCTCTGCCTTAGCAATAGCTTTCTTTTCAGCCTCTTTTCTTTCAAGTTCTTCCATCTCTGCCTTAGCAATAGCTTTCTTTTCCGCCTCTTTTCTTTCAAGTTCTTCCATCTCTGCCTTATATTTTGCAAGTTGTTGTTCCGCATATTCACGTAGTTCTGATCCTTTCAAATTAAAGTCCTTACCATTTTTAATAAAATAGTCTAAGTTAAGCATCTTGACGTTAATTTATTTAAGTACTCAATCAATTATGTCTAGTAATCACCAATAAAGTCTATGTAGATATTTGTAATTACTCAACGAATGAATAATCACTACAAGAAATTGCAATATTCCTGTACTGTTATTTATAAGTTCCACAAATTTATAATATTTTGTAAAAATATTATATATACCCACTAATATCTATCATAAATAGTTATGATAGTTAGTTATCTAAGGTGCTGAAATTATATCATGCACTTAATATTAGTATTCAATAATTATGGGTATTATACCTAAATAATTAGGTTATTTAATCTTAATAGTTACTAAGTTCACACTGTAGTACTGAGAAAGTGTACTAATTAACATTTAATATGTCTTAATATGTTATAAATTTATAATAATTAATTATTGTATATTATGTCATAATCATGAGCTATAAAGTGCATTGCCCATTTCTTGGACCACCACTGCAAATTGGTGCAAAGTCCCTAATTCCTCCTTAAAACTCATAAAAATTTAATCATATTAATCTACACTCTTATTAATGAATAAATTATAGTATTAATATTATCTTATAAATGGATGAAATGAAGACAAACAACACAATTTGTTAACCAAGGATTACAGAACAGTATTACCATACGACAAAGACATTTTCACAATAAAAATGCATTTATAACTAAGTTGAATAAACCGGAAGTGAGAGATTAAAGAATGAACTGAATAGAAAATTAACCTGCGTACACAAAAATTAGTGACGTATACATGGACTCATTAACGGTTGTACAAAAAATATAAACGAAATAATAGCCAGATCAGAAAAACACGATAGATTACAAACATTGTTACAGAACTGAATAAAAATTAGAACTAAATACACTAGAATACCCCAGTTATAACACGACTAGACACCTAACATGCAAGGTCAATTAATTGCAAATACGAACGAACAAAAATCATCGGAAAGCCATCGATGGGTTCTTCGTAAAAATGCAATTAACTAACGGCCTTAAGAACAATTAAAATCAGTTCGTGGCATCCAAGGAGCCATAGAATTGATTTCAATCCGCCGCCCATCCATACCCACAAATAAGGGACAACATCAACGGAAAAAACAGATATAACATAGATATATAACAAATAGAGTGGACATGCCTGCACAGAGAAATGGACTTAGTATTGTGCTATATGAATGACAACCGTCCTAAGTCTAGACTTACCTTTAAAGGGCACCGGCGATGTCAAGTTCATCAACGGACTAGATGAATGCCTAGTACTGTTTGCTTCTTGTTGGCTGATAACCGTATTCCATCGTCTGGTCTTCTTGATCATTTAAATCTTCATCAAACCTGGAATGCGTTGACGGTTGTACTTTCGAAGCGCGGCATCTACGCATGATGTAGTGACGTCAGATTGGCATTTCGTAGTCATGTGTTTAACGTCGTATTTATGCAAATCATGTGACTTTCTTGTAATCGTAAACAGTTTGTGAAAGTATGTAAACAAGAAAAATTTTCCTTTTTCTTTCGATCCCCAGTGATGGCCAACCAAATTCTGCTGCGGTCGGAAAATTAGCCCAACGGATTGTTGAAAGCTTGATAGTCAATCGTGGTGACTTGTTTTACAGTTCATCATTTTTGCATCGTGCCTTCGATGTTAGTTACGCGAATGTGGGTTTAAATACTTTGAAAACCATGATAGTAATAATTGAATCTCCCAAATGTTCATAGACGGGATAAGTCATGTCTAGAGTCCAAACAAACAAACTATTATACATTCTGTAGACATCGTACGTTGATCATGAATTACATCACAAATATAATTTAGAATCCTATGTTGAGTTAGCTATCTTGCATATCAGTCCTTTGTCTCATACATCTGAATTACTGTAGGCAGAACGACATAACTATATGCACGCGTGGTTGGTAAATTCAACGACCGACAGTGAGATTATGCGTCTGGCACTAGTATAACTAAAACGGACTGTTAATTCATCTCGACAAGGTTTAGTCAATTACTAACCTGTAACTTCATCTTTCTTCATCATAACAGTGGAGTGACCCATGTCCATAACAAAATACAATATAACTGTGTGGCATTCCATGCCCGACACTATAAGAATATAAAGACACGTCTTCTCCGTTCGAAGGTCATTCAAGAAAGGGTCCCTTCTCTTGGTCACGGTGCGTGACTACCAACGCTGAAACGTCACAGCGTTCACTAGGCTAATAATACTTTTACATTACATTAAACGTTGTAACCCCTAAAATCGCATGCTGCTAACCTCTAGCAGACAATGCCAATTAATCTACCGTAACACTATAGTGATTGTACTAATGGCTATAGTGATTATACTTATGGCAGTGGTGATTCTTATGGCAATGGTGATTGTACTTATGACAGTGGTGATGATTGTATTTATGACATTGGTGATTGCTCTTATGGCAATGGTGATGATTGTACTTATGACAGTGGTGATTGCACTTATGGCAATGGTGATGATTGTACTTATGACAGTGGTGATTGCTCTTATGGCAATGGTGGTGATTGTACTTATGGCAATGGTGATCACACTTATGGCAATGGTGATGATTGAACTTATGGCAATGGTGATGATTGTACTTATGGCAATAGTGATTGACCTTATGTCAATGGTGACTGCACTTATGGCAGTGGTGGTTGCACTTTTGGCAGTGGTGATGATTGTACTTATGGCAATAGTGATTGCACTTATGGCAATGGTGATGATTGCACTTATGGCAGTGATGATTGCACCTATGACAATGGTGATTGTAATTATGACAGTGGTAATTGTAAACATATAAAAGTTGACTGTAGTAAGTACAGTGCTCATTTAAGGAATCATGATGCTGGTAGAGGGAATTATTGTTGACCACAGTGGAAGTAAATGATTCTGTATTTCCTAGATTTTGGCGAGACACAGTCCGGTTCTTCTACCAGCTCGTGCCAGCATATATAATGGACTTCTACCTCCGGGTAACTGGGAAAAGGCCGATGTATGTATAAGTGTTTGGACCTCGGCTGTTTCTGCCTGTTTGTCTTTGTAAATGGTATAGCCTGCTATTTTAGGTAGTCCCATGGTAGATACTGCTGTTAGTGAATGAAGTATAATGGACTTCACGATTCACTAAGTCCAGCTTTATGAGGTGAGCGACCAGTTCTTTTCCTCACTGCTTTTGCCTTCCCTAACTCATGGGCAGAGTTAGGTGTCCTTTTCAGCTGGGTAGACTGGAGCGTGAAGCTACCAGGTTTTGATCTGGAAACTTTGCTGCGAGAGGCAAGCGCTCTAACCGCATAGCCGATTTGATGCTCGGCTATTTAAATATTCCTTAGCTACATTTTCCACATTTCATCTCCACCCTTAGCTACATTTTCCACATTTCATCACCCTTAGCTACATTTTCCACATTTCATCTCTACCCTTAGCTACATTTTCCACATTTTATCTCCACCTTTAGCTACATTTTCCACATTTCATTTCCACCCTTAGCTACATTTTCCACATTGTCATCTCCACCCTTAGCTACATTTTCCACCTTTATATCTGCTATGGGACTACCTTTACCTTATGTCTGGCACAGGTTTGTCAGAATTCAAGATCGCTTATCCAAGGCTGTGAATACCCTAGAATACTTTACGTCCAACGAGTGGCACTTCCATAATGACAACATCTTCATGCTGCTGAGCAAGATGTCAGAGGAAGACAAACGTACATTCTGCTTTGACCCACGTTTCATAGACTGGAAAAAGTACGTGCTCAACTATTGCCTGGGGGTGAAGCAGTTTGTACTGAAGGAAGACATCGCAGAGCTGCCCCGGGCAAGGAGAGCATTACTAAGGTAACATTATTCTTTGTACAAAGGTAACGTTATTCCTTGGTTTGGTTTTCATGTTCTTTTTCTACTTTTCCTCTCCATGCACACAGATTCTAGAATGCCGGCAGATACTTGAATGTATGCTGATTCTAGAATGCCAGCAGATACTGTGAATGTATGCAGATGATAGAATATTACATGTAAGAATTTTCTAAGGCGTCCTTCTGTCACAAAATTGTTCCCACCAAAGTTGCAGTATGGAAATTATGTAAAATTCTTGCATTTCTGACCATTGCACTAAATTGCGCAATGCTTGAAATAGCATGCATCTTTTTCTCACCAAAGTTACAGTCTGGAAATTATGTAAAAACCATGTGCTTCTGACCATTTCACTAAATTGCACGACGTGCTGATGCCAGAATATATCATCTTCATTTTCCTTTGTAGTCCTTATGAAGCATGGGGATCTCTCCTGTACCTGGTCCACTTGCAGGAGGCCTGCACCAAGCATTTACATGCTCCGGCAGTGGTAGATTCTGTAGCTATTTGTTTGACATGATGAGGTTACCAGCCTCATGCACAACTTCATTAGTTGGCTTGTACAGCGTGCCTGAGATTGAAGTAGTCCTAGTCGCCTGTTGTCTACAGAAACTATAATTCTGGCAGATACAGGTGCAAGAATACAGTCGATTCTTGCTATTCGCGTGTTCTGTATTCGCGTGAGATAAAGTGTAACCTATTTTTTGCCATTTGTGGGCACCTCGCAGGTATTCGCTGCCATGTGTTCAGTACTCAAACAATTTTGAGACGCCTACTGTGCAGGAAGGAGAGGCTGGCTCCTTGTTCTCGCAGCTTTTGTTGTGCTTACACCTGTCTTTGTCAAGCATCGTTTCATCCACGTTTGTGTTGTTTTACGCTGCTTTTGATTATTTTTGGAATTAATAATGGCATCCAAGCATAGTACAAGTTTTTTGGCGAGTGTGCCTAAGCGCAAGAAGGCTGTGATGAGCCTCAGTGATAAAGTACATGTGTTAAATGGACTTCTTTTTGGGGTGTCTGTATTACATTTTCTTAATTTCTTAAGTTTAAATGTTCTGTGTATATGTTTTCAGTGTTTATTTTCCAGTGATTTTGTAATAATGTGTATATGTTTGTGTGTGTTTGTGAGTGGGTGTGTGAATGAGTAGTGACAGTGTGAGTGAGTATTTTTACACCAAAAGATTGTACATTCTTTACTGTTACAAAGAAAACATTGTATAAAATGCACAATATAATGATTAAGCTGGTTTCTTTTTAAAATAAGAAGAGCACACGAAATGATAAGATTATGGTGATCGGTAACACAAGTGTATGGTGAACAAGTTCCCGCAGGAAACCAAACCCCGTTTTTCCCATAGGATCAATGGTTCTGTATTTGCGAATTTCCGTATTCATGGGATTTTCAAGGAACCTAATATATCCTAATAATATAATATCCTTTCGAATAGCAAGGATTGATTGTATATAAATATATATGTAACTAGAATATGTGCAGGTGCAAGAGTATGCTGGTTGGACGATGGATCCAGATATTAAAATACATGCAGACACTAAAATTCATATAGATACAAGAATATATACTGACAGGAGAATGAATTCAGATACTAAAATACATACAGATGCTTGACTGCATATAGATACTAGAATACATACACATACTAGAATCATGCTGATTGTAGGATAGATTCAGATACTAAAATACACACAGACATTCGAATACATACTGATAGTAAGATATATATATATATATATATATATATATATATATATATATATATATATATATATATATATATATATATATATATATATATATATATATATATATATATATACACAGACTCGAGAATGCAAGCAGATCATGTAGAATGGATTCAGATACTAAAATACATAATGATGGTAATAAATATATATATATACAGAGGGGTCTAAAAAAATGTACTCACACTTCCGTAGTGCGTATCTATGCAAGATTTTAAAATCCAAATTTAATTATGGCGGCAAAGTGTAGTATTATGTTGTCTCTAAAGAGGGCTACAGTTGCCACACCATCACGTGACCGGCAGGAGAGCCAAAATGGCGCCATGCCATCACGTGACCGGCAGGAGAGCCAAAATGGCGCAGGCACGCTTGACGTTTGAGCAAAGAAAGAGCATTGTGAAGTGGTATTTCAAAGTGGAGAATGTGTGTGAAGTGCAACGACAATGGCGACAGGAGTTCGGGACAAAGCCACCAACATGCCGAACAATCGCACGCTTTCGCGATAAATTTGAAAACGATGGCACTGTGCATGATGTGCACAAGGAACGATCTGGGAGACGTCGTTCAGCAACAAGCCCTGCGTCCTCGGCTATGGTGTTACAGCAATTCACGCGCTCACCGCAGAAGTCTGTCAACCAATGCGCACGTGAGACGGGAGTTAGCCGATCCAGCGTACGACAAATTCTGAAGAGAGTGAAATGGAAAGTGTACATCCCGCGACTGTTACACATGATTAATGAGGATGATCCTGATCGACCATGCAGTACTGTGAGTGGTTTCGAGACAAGGTACGCGAGGATGCGGATTTCGCGAAAAAAATTGTGTGATCTGATGAGGCACAATTTAAATTAAATGGTACAATCAACCATCATAATTGTGTGTACTGGGTTCCAGAAAATCCCTACATTCATGTGGAGAAAGCAGTTAGTCTACCGGGGGTTAATGTCTGGTGTGGACTGACATCCAGGGGACTAATTGGACCATTCTTCATTGAGGGTACGCTCACTGGCTTGGTGTACCTCGACATGCTGCGTGAATCCATTTTACCGGCCATCCGTGCGCTTTACAATGCGAATGAGGAAATTTACTTCCAACAAGATGGCGCACCACCACACTACCACAACAACGTGAGAGCCTACCTTGATCAGATGCTACCAGGGCATTGGATAGGACGAAGGGGTGCTGTTGAATTCGCACCACGTTCCCCTGACTTAACACCCCTCGACTTCTACCTGTGGGGAACCTTGAAGGATGTGGTGTACCGTACCAGACCAGCTACACTGCCTGCACTACAGAAGGAAATCCAGACGGCCTGTAGAGAAATCGCTGTGAACATTTTCACCTCAGTTGTTCGTGCAGTGGTTCGCCGCAATCAGAAGTGTCTGGATGCCAATGGTGGACATTTTGAGAACCTAAACTGATTGCAGTAGTCAAACAGCACCTTGAATGTCTAAATAAATGTAGTAAGACAAATTTCATGTCAATATTATACATACATTTGTCACTTTGAAGTGTGAGTACATTTTTTTGGACCCCTCTGTGTGTGTATATATATATATATACTGTTCAAAAAAAGAAACGCAACATTTTTGGTGTTACTTTTATAAAAGATATTTGCTTATTGGAAATCAGTAAACCTATCGACTGTGTCCATCTGGTCATTAACTTCTCATGGTTACCTGAATTGTACTCACCTCATGATTCGTGAGGTCATGAAAGAGGTCACGGTCAAAACAACATTTTTGACAATAACTCGTGAAAGGTTCATGAGAATCCCGTGAAACTTACTGAACACAAAACTCTCTGACCATATTATTGAATGCCTATAAAAGATTGACGCTCCTCGAATAAATTCAGTTGAAAATTCAATGCGTAAGTATGGCTCATCTCACTACAGAACAACAACTCATCATCATTGGACGTTTACAGACTGGACAGTCACAAAGTGTAGTGGCCAGACAATTTAATTTGGTTAGAAGCACCATTAGTATATATATATATATATATATATATATATATATATATATATATATATATATATATATATATATATATATATATATATATATATATATAGATAGACAGATAGACAGATAGACAGATAGATAGATAGATAGATAGATAGATAGATAGATAGATTACATTTAGATTACATTTAGATTAGATAGATAGATAGATAGATAGATAGATAGATAGATAGATAGATAGATAGATGATAGATAGATAGATAGATAGATAGATAGATAGATAGATAGATAGATAGATAGATAGATAGATAGATAGATAGATAGATAGATATAGATAGATAGATAGATAGATAGATATAGATAGATAGATAGATTAGATAGATAGATTAGATTAGATAGATAGATGTGTGATAGGGTGGGCGAGAAATGATGATGCTGTTGTGATATGTGATCACTTTCTTGCACACTCGCAACAATAAAACTCTTGATTCTAAGGCAGGGGCTGTATTTATTCATTCAACCCTGTCAGTGACAAAGAGCAAATAAAGCAAACACTAAACAAACAAACAAAACACCTAGCCAGTGCTTAATTGCTAATCTCCATGCCACGTGCAAACTTCTGACTCAGGGTATCCTCTCACATCTTGCCTCTACTACGAATCTCACCAAACTGACCTCTTCTCCTGTGTCAGACTTTTCACACGCCAGCGATGAGGGCTCGCACAGTCACGTGGGCTGAGGCATTATTGTGGCCCTCGCACAGTCACATGGGCTGGCGTACTCGTTGGAGCGCGCACATCGAAAATACATGGGCGTTAAACACCTAAATATGACATGAACTTGAGGGGGCCTCTGGGGTGTTTTTATGGCCCCATCACAGATAGATAGATAGATAGATAGATAGATAGATAGATAGATAGATAGATAGATAGATAGATAGATAGATAGATAGATAGATAGATAGATAGATAGATAGATAGATAGATAGATAGATTGATAAGATGATAAGATTAGATGGATAGATGGATGGATAGATAGATAGATAGATAGATAGATAGATAGATAGATAGATAGATAGATAGATAGATAGATAGATAGATAGATAGATAGATAGATAGATAGATAGATAAGATAGATAGATAAAATATATAGATAGATAAGATAGAGAGAGAGATAGATTAGATTAAATAGATAGATAAGATAGATAGATAGAATAGAATAACTACATACAGGTACTAAAATACATACAGATACCAAATTACATACAGATATCAAAATGCATACATGTACCAAAATACATGCAGGTACTAAAGTACATACAGATACCAAAATACATACAGATACCAAAGTACAAACAGGTACTAAAATACATACAGGCACTAAAGTATGTACAGATAACAAAATACATACAGGTACTAAAATACATACAGATATTAAAGTACATACATATACCAAAATACATACAGGTACCAAAGTACATACAGGTACTAAAATACATACAGGTACCAAAATACATACAGGTACTAAAATACATACAGGTACCAAAATACATACAGGTACTAAAGTACATACATATACCAAAATACGTACAGGTACTAAAGTACATACAGGTACTAAAATACATTCAGATACCAAAATACATACAGGTACCAAAATACATACAGGTACTAAAATACATACAGGTACCAAAATACATACAGGTACTAAAATACATACAGGTACCAAAATACATACAGGTAATAAAGTACATACATATACCAAAATACATACAGGTACTAAAATACATTCAGGTACTAAAATACATTCAGATACCAAAATACATACAGGTACTAAAATACATACAGGTACTAAAGTACATACAGGTAGTAAAGTACATCCTGATAGTAATATATACAGATACTAGAATGGATGCACATAATTTAGAATGGATTTAGATACCACATTACATACAGATAGATACTAAAATACATACAGATACTAAAATACATGCAAATGTTAGAATACACAAGGAAAATAAATGTATTATCTGTATTCTCTTATCTTTCCACAGACTACAACGCATCCAGATCCTCTTGAAGGTTGTCCTGGGCGTGATGGTTTGGCGCTTGCTGGTCAAGCGGGTCCCCGTCTTCCACTCTCTCTGGAACCTTCTCTTAAGCTGGGTCCAGTTTTTGTTTGTCAAAGTTCCCCTCCTGGCCAGGTCTTCATAGCCCCAATGGGCAGAACCACACATCTGTATATTAGTTAAAATTGTTTTTATTTTTTTTTAAATAAATAACATATTGCTGTTTTTTTTTTTTTTTTTTTTTTTTTTTTTTGGCTCATGAAAGTCATTTCAGTCAAATTCTAGATTTACTGTCACAAGTGTTTCATAGTTATGATTATGGTCAGCTTTTAGTTGTCTTGGTAACACCATCTCCTTGATGATGTGCCCAGGTGATTATGGTCAGCTTTTAGTTGTCTTGGTAACACCATCTCCTTGATGATGTGCCCAGGTGATTATGGTCAGCTTTTAGTTGTCTTGGTAACATCATCTCCTTGATGATGTGCCCAAGTGATTATGGTCAGCTATTAGTTGTCTTGGTAACATCATCTCCTTGATGATGTGCCCAAGTGATTATGGTCAGCTTTTAGCTGTCTTGGTAACATCATCTCATTGATGATGTGCCCAGGTAACTATGGTCAGCTTTTAGTTGTCTTGATAACACCATCTCCTTGATGATGTGCCCTGGTGATTATGGTCAGCTTTTAGTTGTCTTGGTAACATCATCTCCTTGATGTGCCCAAGTAGGCAGAAATATTTCATCATCCATCAGAACACCAGTAACATGTTAGGAGTTTAAGAGCATGATCCTTCCAGGTTTAAAACCTGGTAATTTTGTCGTGAGAGGCAGATGCTCTAATGACTATTCCAGTCTGAAGCATCTCACATACTACCCATTATAAATCCCATACACTGACCTGTTATTGATTTTATGAGGGTATGTCATGTTAATGTTAATTTTTTGTAAAACAGTTATCTGGGTCTTTTGGTAATTATGAAACATCATAATTCCCAACATATAAGACGCACCAATACTTTGATAATATTTAGAAAAAAAGAATAATAATGCATTAAAGGAACTTATTTATTATATTGCACATACAATATTGCTTTGATTCTTGTTTTAAACATTCTTTTTATTGCACATAACAAAACTACAGGAAGCCTGCATAAAACATTCACATGCTGTTACCCTGGGGGCTTCTGTAGCAATGTGTTTACATGATGAGATTAGTCACCTTGCATAACATGCCTGATTGCACATATAATTGGTTTATAATGCGCCGTTATTTCCTACCCAAAATATTTTAATCAGCTGAACGTTCAGATACTAAAGGATTCTAATTCATCTTTAAAGGCCAATAAGAAAACGCAGCCATTAAAAAAAAAAACAAGAGTTTTATTAAATTACTAGTATTAAACTACTAGTTTAAACAAGAAAGAAAAAAAAACAACTCTAAAATTGTTGGTGAGACCGGAGATAACGAAAAGCTCCTTCATAATAGCCAAAAACATAACCTTAAAAGTCGCAGGGTGGTATTTATTTTTTTAAAAGATCTCTAGAAAAATAATGTGTCTTATATGGTGGGAAATGTGGCAGGTTGATAGCTGACGTTTTGATTTCTGAGCCTGAATAATTTCTTTCAAAATCTGCCCTGACTAAACAGTTTGGATTGTTGAAAACTGTGAAACACATTGTAACATGCCTGATTCATTGGCCTACCAGTGCCACTTTCTCTGGAAAGAAACATTTGATATTGTTAAGCAAGGCTTCAAAAATTGTTGCCACGTACTAATATAATAAGTTCTTTTATAAGTAATAGTTGCCAGGTACTGAAATAATTGTTATCATGTACTGAAATAATGGGTAACTTAAAACACATACTGAACTAACACACCCTTTGCTTAAAGTAATTGATAAGTTTTTTTTACAGATAATTTTAGCCACATACAGAACTGCAAAGATACTTCATGAAAGTAATTTATGCCTTGTACTAAAATTATTCTTCTTCGTATCTCTCAAATGTCAACTTGAATGTGTTGAAAGAAAGCAGTGGTCAGTTTGAGTCTATTTTATATTTCCAGAGTCTTTCCAGTAATGGTGCTGGTGGTGGCCTTATGTACTTTCTGTGTACCTCATATAGGGCATCTTTGAATGATGTTCATAAGTCATTTTTTCGACTGAAATAACAAGGTCTCTATTTAAAGTATTGTAACTAGACATTGAAGTAACAAGTTCCTTACTTAAATAATTGTAACAAGTACTCTATCCCATACTTAAATAATTGTAACCGTGCACTGAAACAACTATCCCATACTTAAATAATTGTAATCATGCACTGAAACAACTATCCCATACTTAAATAATTGTAATCGTGCACTGAAACAACTATCCCATACTTAAATAATTAATCGTGCACTGAAACAACTATCCCATACTTAAATAATTGTAATCGTGCACTGAAACAACTATCCCATACTTAAATAATTGTAACCGTGCACTGAAACAACTATCCCATACTTAAATAACTGTTGCTGTCTACTGAAATAATAAGTTTAAATAATTACAACCATCTCTGACGTAATTAGTTCCATATTTTGTTCAGCAAATACGAAATTAGATGTGTCCATGTGAGGAAGACAAGCAAACAAGTTATACCGGGTTTCACAACAGGCTGCTCTAACAGTGATGATTTCTCTAGCAATATGTTTAACATGATGAGGTTGACTGCCCCTTCGTAGTAGGCTACAGAAAATCTTTACCCATCCTCGTAAGGGTGCTGAAATAATTGAAAATAATCTGTCAGTAATCTGTGATAAGTGTAGTCACGTATCACTAGACATATGAAATAATACAGTCTCATATCACTGACTTACTGAAACAAGTGTAGTCCCATATCAGTAGATTGCTGAAGTAGAGGTAGTCACATGTTAATGGATTACTGAAATAATTTAATTACTTTACCCCCACACACTGGTTTTTCCCATCCACTGAAATTTTAAGCCACACGGGGAACAATGGTGAAAATTGGTGAAGTAAAAGAAGTGAAAGAAACCGGTTTTTACTGGTGCATTTTATGCAGAAATTAGCATTGAGGTTTTGTTTCACAGTTTTTCTGAATCATGGTGGTATGTACAGTTAAATTGATACTTAACACAATATTCACGAAGACTTTGTTTTAATTTGCTGTTTTTTTTTAATGTGATATATATGCATATTTCTAGATGCATTCTGCTTGTTTTTAGTTGTTGTGTGCAACTACCTTCAGGCATTAATTCAAACACTTACCAAATTAACATATTCTGAGAACTGATGAAGGCATTCTGTTAAATGGTGAGCGCACTCAGGGAACTGCTAAATGCATGCTGGGGAATGGCAAATGCATTCTTTTGGAAAATTAGGAATTGTAAAGATAAGTTTAGACACCAAATTTACTTACAATTGATCTAGTTTTTGCCTACTTGTCTCTCAGCTTTATCTCAGCACTTACGTTATTTATTTATTTTATTAGCATTATTGGTAATTGTTTCCTAGTTGTGGCAAATTGTATTCGTGTTGCTTAACTAGGGCTCATTGAGCTTATTGCTCTTTAACAGCCAATGCCAATTTGAATATCCTTATTATTATTTACATTCTAGATCTAAGCTTTTTTTTGTGACTTCTGCCATTGTGCATCTTGTTGAGTTGGAGTCGTGAGTTTCAGGTTCTTTCCAGGATATCATTTCCTGGCTTGGTACACACTTGAAGAATTCTCACATCTGGTTTTAAGCTAGCAGGGATAAAGAGAGGCAGCATTCTGTGCATTCCTTATCATCCCGGGGGCTGTCCAAATATGCAGGACTAAAATATTGTGCTGTGGTTCTGGGCTGTCCCAAGAAATCCTCACATACTGCACAGAGCCAGCTCCCCTCACCTGTCATCTATTCACTGTGGGATCTTGCATGCTGTCGGCCAGGTAAAATCAGGGGCTAAACTTCAGGCTCAAGTGATTCACCCAAGCTTGGGTTCTCATCGTGCTGCACCACAGTGGGAATTGTGGCATTGTCCCACTGTTGCAGCTAATCGATCCCTGGGCATAGGCCAGGCAACTTGAGAACTCAATGGATGCACCACGTGGGGGTGCTTCATGATCTTGGTTAGTGGTTTAATCCTGGAGTTCACACACAAGCAATGTGAATTCTTTTACATCCTAGGCATGTGGTATACCAGTGATATGTTGTAGGATGTGTGTTTGCAATGACATATTTTAGACTGATTTTGTTGTGAAATCTGCTGTATGACTTTATTTATGCCTGAGACTGATTTTGACTTTATTATTGCATATGGGGTCTCTTGTATCCCTGCGTATGATATGTAGCAGCATCTGTTATGTTTTATACACTGTCTTTTTACCTGGAGTATACAATGTACTGTTCACCTCATATTTGATATTTTAAGACCAATCTGATGCTTTGCCTTCTGGGAGGGGGGGGGGGGGGGGGGGGGGGGGGGGGGGTCTGTTGAGACAAGGATCAGTTATCCAACCAGGCATGATGTAATGGACAACTAATGAAATTTTTTGCATGGGTCTGGCAACCACCACCATGTAAATGATAGGTTAAAAAATATTATTTTACAATATCTGTTTATTATTTAGTTTTCTTGCCTCTCACTATCGCAAGGGTGACCCCTTTTCTCCGTAAGGAGTAAGAAAAAAGAACTGATGTTTTCTTCTGACAGTTACATTTTTACTTACATACGTTTTTTTTTTTTTTTTTGGTCCCATGTTACATGGAAGCATGGTTGGGGGTTGAAGTTTGCGCTCTGAAGTATGTCGCAATGACTGCTGTGAGCTTGTGTTGTTGTAGGATTTCTGTGATGTACTGACTGCTGTGAGCTTGTGTTGTTGTAGGATTTCTGTGATGTACTGGCTGCCGTGAGCTTGTGTTGTTGTAGGATTTCTGTGGTGTACTGGCTGCTGTGAGCTTGTGTTGTTGTAGGATTTCTGTGGTGTACTGGGTGCTGTGAGCTTGTGTTGTTGTAGGATTTCTGTGGTGTACTGGCTGCTGTGAGCTTGTGTTGTTGTAGGATTTCTGTGATGTACTGGCTGCTGTGAGCTTGTGTTGTTGTAGGATTTCTGTGATGTACTGGCTGCTGTGAGCTTGTGTTGTTGTAGGATTTCTGTGATGTACTGGCTGCCGTGAGCTTGTTTTGTTGTAGGATTTCTGTGATGTACTGACTGCTGTGAGCTTGTGTTGTTGTAGGATTTCTGTGATGTACTGACTGCTGTGAGCTTGTGTTGTTGTAGGATTTCTGTGGTGTACTGACTGCTGTGAGCTTGTGTTGTTGTAGGATTTCTGTGATGTACTGGCTGCCGTGAGCTTGTGTTGTTGTAGAATTTCTGTGTTGTCTATCCATCTATCTCTTGGCTCTCCCCATGCCCTGGACCCAGATCTTCTACTGCTGTAGTCGCATGGTTACATTTTGATATTTTTTCATATAACAACTAAATTTAAAATTATATGTACTATGTTACTGTATTGAGTAAGGTAAAAATAAATGATGTTACTATGTGGATATAATTAAGACATCACCGAGGCCTGGATGGGTGAAAGGGCAGTGTATATAAGAACAGCATAATGAATGACATATTTATTTTCCTCATACTTCTTTCACTTATGTACAGGGTGCTGCAAAAGTAGGACACAGTTTCTTTACATTTCAGTTTTTGGTTTTTACAAAGTAATTAATTACCAAGTAATTCATACTTACAGTATAGAATAAGTACTTAAATAGAACAAGTATCTTATATTATTAACAAAGAGATTAACATTAATTCTATAGATTCTTAAACTGGCCGCCGTGAGAGCTTCTTTTTTGCTGAGTCTGAGGTGGCGCTGTAGGGAGCATCGCCACTTGGTGCGATCAGCAGCTTCATTCTCCCAGGTTGTTGGATTTATATCCAGTGCTTTCATGTCTCTCTTGCACACATCTTTGAACCTCAGCTGTGGTCATCCGGCTGTTCTTTTGCCATCTGCCAGTTGTCTATAGAAGATACCTTTAGGAATGCGACCTACTTCCATGCGGCAGACTTGGCCAAGTCTGTGCTGTCTAAGCAGTGTATACATACATGCTTTGAATGCCAGCACGTGACAGCATCTTGATATTTGTCACTTTGTCCTTCCACGAAATACCAAGGATGTGGTGCAGACGCTGTATTGAGCCTTCTTTGATGCGTAGCTCCCATAGGAGCATAAACTTTTAATGAATTCACATCCAAATCTTTCTGCCCTGTGCTACCTAGTCAAAGTCTCTCCCTCCGTGTCCTCTTTATCCCTGTCAAGAAGAATTTATAAACATGAACAAACACTGACTGAAGGAAACTGACTTAAGTCATTCCTCTTCTACCCAGGTGTGTAGAGGTTTGCCAGAGAGAACACCATACTATCCTATTTACTGTCTTCCGCCTGGCCTAGTTCCAATCTAGTCCACGGCCTTTCAGAGATTGTCTCATGTTGTCCACCCAGGAAACCCTGGGTTGTCCTGGAGATCTGACACAAATAATAATGACTAAGTTTTGCTTTTTTTTTTTTTAAATTCAGCACTAAGTCCTGGAAAAATGAAAAACAAAATGGTGGTGCTGAGTTCTGTCCCATTTATTTTTTAATTGATGGAATTTAGTGCACTGGGTGAATTATCTAACATGTAATACCCATTATTATTATAGCTTCATGTACACGATAACCCATGAGACCTAACTTAGATAATTATATTTATAGATTGTTTAATTAGCAGTGGAGTGGTGAAAACTTTTTTGTTTTAAATGTTAGAAACAGATTGCAGCTTGAGGTCGAATGCTTTAATTATACATTGTGTGTAGAAATTCCCTAAAATTACCAGATTTTATGTCAGTGTAAGGAGTTTGTCATTTTGTTTTTTAGTTAGTAAAGTATGCCTAACAAACTTAGAGATTATATGGGTACATATTTTATTTGTATAATCTGTTTGGTAAAGTATATATGTTATTCTGGAACATCTAAAGTTAAGCAAATATGTTAGATATTGCCAATGGCTGCCTTCTTTCTTGTTGTTTCTTGTGTTTTATAACAGCTTCACATTGTCATTGTGACATCTTGACATTATTTGTTTCATGTTTGTGGTTTTAGATGTAACATGAAGGATCTCCAGTTGATTGTTGCAGTAGTAGCATCTGTATTTCATCAGCGTACTTTTCATTTGTGTTCCTTATGGAGCATGGGGCCAGAACTGCAACTGGATGCCTGTACAAGGCAGTTACATCCGTCTGCAGTGGAGTTTTTTGTGGCAGTTTGTTTGACATGGTTGGTCAACTCGATGCAAAACTTTATATTATTCGCCTTGTACATAATTAGGTCATTAATATCTGACACAGAGTTGCACGTTTTGAGGTAAACATGTCTGGAATGATGGGGTTCTAAAGAAGTGCAGGCATATCTTTCTGTATGAATAACCAATCATTACGCTCATTCATTAATTCGTCACCTTCAGCTTTTTTTTTTTTTTTTAAATAAAGTTTTGGCGAGGCGCGTCCCGTTCAACCTAGTCGGTTATATTTGGGCGCATGTCCAAACATAAAAGACCATTAGGTCAAGGGTTACCTTTCAATGACAGTATATACTTAATACCTTCAGCTTCTCAAGGAGCGTAAGCTTTCAACAGACGTATGCCAGGTTGTCCTGTCCTGTACCATCAAGGTCTGTTCATGTCTTCTTATCCCCATCATTCTGTCTCTCAATTCTCTTCTCAACTCAAGACAAAAAGGTTAGTCAGCAACACAGACTTCTTTCGGCTTTCTCTGTGTTGCATCATGTGCTTCCTTACCAGAGGACCTGCTTTCTGTCTTGGATGGCTAAGTTTTTTTTTTTTTGGTGGTTTTAAAATGTCTGTGCCCAACCCTCCTTAGTCACTGTTTATAACACAGCAGGTCACAGTGTTACTATTTCTTGCTCCCCGTATTATCACAGTATCTTTCCTAGTTAGGTCTCAAATAGCATCATGTGTTTATGCAACATTCTGCAGTGGTGTTTCAGTTAGGGCTACAGTCACATGATTTATTCATGTCAACAGATCATGTGATCAACTACACTTTTAACATCATCATCATTATCTTTTTCCTGTGTGCTCCTTATGTACAAATAATAACGCATATTGTTAGACAGTTCATGCTGTTGTAGCGGTGGTTTCTGTGGTGGTTTCTGTGGTGGTTTCTGTGGTAGTTTCTGTGGTAGTTTCTGTGGTGGTTTCTGTGGTAGTTTATATTACATGCTGATGGTTCAGTCATCCTATTCTTTCTTTCTCCTATCTAAGAACCCCGGGACCTGCTGGGTAACGTGTTCTTATCAGGGAACATTTTTAACAAAAATGAACCTGAGTTTTCCACTGCACATTTTAAATAAAGTTTTGGTGAGGTGTGTCCCATTCAACCTAGTCGGTTATATTAGGACGCATGTTGAAATATAAAAGACATTTAGGTCTGGTAACATTAATTTAATACTTTCAAGATAACTTTTTTTATGTGTATAAAAAATATTATGACCTTTTGATTTTGGTGAAAGTTAGTTTTTTTTGTTTTAAAATGAAAGTGCTACTTGATTACTTTGGAATGTGCACATTTTTAAAGCCACGCTATTTGATTTCAGTGAAATAAAACTGCATGCACATAGTTCATTATAGCTGAATTGATGCAACATCTAATGACATGCAACTGTGTAACTGCAGCAGAATTGTTCTCAAATTGTAATACGTCTGTTATTATTTGTACGTATATATTTCAGTTTAGGAATTTAATTTAACTAATACAAAATTATTCGTTGTAACAAGATATAATTTTTATAACTGCTTCCATATTCATATTTGCCTTTTCGGCAAGTCATTTGATTTTTACTTACCTTTGATTTAGCCAAACTACCTTTCATAAAATGATTATTTTTCTTCAAAAATGATGTGATTACCCATTCAGCATAAATTGTTTTATTTATTTATTTGTGAACCTCTAGTAATTTTGTTATAATTAACTCATCATCTCAATTCTGATGGTTGAAAGTGATGTGTCCAGGCAAAATGGGTGGCTCCCCGCAACTTTTTTGTTGTTGATTCTGTTTCTCAGCAAATTGCCCACGCTAGATAGCTGTTTAAACACATTCTGACAGCGATTGAAATCTTCAAAAACAGCACTGGGGCAAAAAGATAATTTAGACGATGCTTGTCCACCTACAGGGTTGATTAAAAAGTCACTCCTTAGTTTCAAAGTTTTTTTCTTCCCCCACGAACTTTTAATTATTGAAAGTCACACCCGGTTATTCAATTACATACTAGATAGCTTAATTTAAACACATTCTGACAGCGATTGAAATCTTCAAAAACAGCACTGGGGCAAAAAGATAATTTAGACGATGCTTGTCCACCTACAGGGTTGATTAAAAAGTCACTCCTTAGTTTCAAAGTTTTTTTCTTCCCTCCTGTCCAATTAATTATATGAAACAAATATCACAGTAAAGAGAATTAACTGCTTTGTTTTTCATTACATAAAATGCATCACATTAATATTACAACTTAGCATGAGATCCAGCCTGTTTAACATGTGCTGAGATCTTCCTTGTGTGATGTAGGGCAGGAGATGGAACACTTATGGAGATCTTCCTTGTGTGATGTAGGGCAGGAGATGGAACACTTATGGAGATCTTCCTTGTGTGATCTAGGGCAGGAGATGGAGCACTTATGGAGATCTTCCTTGTGTGATCTAGGGCAGGAGATGGAGCACTTATGGAGATCTTCCTTGTGTGATCTAGGGCAGGAGATGGAGCACTTATGGAGATCTTCCTTGTGTGATCTAGGGCAGGAGATGGAGCACTTATGGAGATCTTCCTTGTGTGATCTAGGGCAGGAGATGTAACACTTATGGAGATCTTCCTTGTGTGATGTAGGGCAGGAGATGGAGCACTTATGGAGATCTTCCTTGTGTGATGTAGGGCAGGAGATGGAGCACTTATGGAGATCTTCCTTGTGTGATGTAGGGCAGGAGATGGAACACTTATGGAGATCTTCCTTGTGTGATGTAGGGCAGGAGATGGAGCACTTATGGAGATCTTCCTTGTGTGATCTAGGGCAGGAGATGGAGCACTTATGGAGATCTTCCTTGTGTGATGTAGGGCAGGAGATGGAGCACTTATGGAGATCTTCCTTGTGTGATCTAGGGCAGGAGATGGAGCACTTATGGAGATCTTCCTTGTGTGATCTAGGGCAGGAGATGGAGCACTTATGGAGATCTTCCTTGTGTGATCTAGGGCAGGAGATGGAGCACTTATGGAGATCTTCCTTGTGTGATCTAGGGCAGGAGATAGAACACTTATGGAGATCTTCCTTGTGTAATGTAGGGCAGGAGATGGAAGCACTTATGGAGATCTTCCTTGTGTGATCTAGGGCAGGAGATGGAAGCACTTATGGAGATCTTCCTTGTGTGATCTAGGGCAGGAGATGGAGCACTTATGGAGATCTTCCTTGTGTGATCTAATGGGGCAGGAGATGGGGCACTTATGGAGATCTTCCTTGTGTGATGTAGGGCAGGAGATGGAGCACTTATGGAGATCTTCCTTGTGTGATCTAGGGCAGGAGATGGAGCACTTATGGAGATCTTCCTTGTGTGATGTAGGGCAGGAGATGGAGCACTTATGGAGATCTTCCTTGTGTGATGTTAGGGCAGGAGATGGATCACTTATGGAGATCTTCCTTGTGTTGATTTTGTTACTTTAGGGCAGGAGATGGAACACTTATGGAGATCTTCCTTGTGTGATCTAGGGCAGGAGATGGAGCACTTATGGAGATCTTCCTTGTGTGATGTAGGGCAGGAGATGGAGCACTTATGGAGATCTTCCTTGTGTGATCTAGGGCAGGAGATGGAGCACTTATGGAGATCTTCCTTGTGTGATCTAGGGCAGGAGATGGAGCACTTATGGAGATCTTCCTTGTGTGATCTAGGGCAGGAGATGGAGCACTTATGGAGATCTTCCTTGTGTGATCTAGGGCAGGAGATGGAGCACTTATGGAGATCTTCCTTGTGTGATCTAGGGCAGGAGATGGAGCACTTATGGAGATCTTCCTTGTGTGATCTAGGGCAGGAGATGGAGCACTTATGGAGATCTTCCTTGTGTGATCTAGGGCAGGAGATGGAGCACTTATGGAGATCTTCCTTGTGTGATCTAGGGCAGGAGATGGAGCACTTATGGAGATCTTCCTTGTGTGATCTAGGGCAGGAGATGGAGCACTTATGGAGATCTTCCTTGTGTGATCTAGGGCAGGAGATGGAGCACTTATGGAGATCTTCCTTGTGTGATCTAGGGCAGGAGATGGAACACTTATGGAGATCTTCCTTGTGTGATCTAGGGCAGGAGATGGAGCACTTATGGAGATCTTCCTTGTGTGATCTAGGGCAGGAGATGGAGCACTTATGGAGATCTTCCTTGTGTGATCTAGGGCAGGAGATGGAGCACTTATGGAGATCTTCCTTGTGTGATCTAGGGCAGGAGATGGAGCACTTATGGAGATCTTCCTTGTGTGATCTAGGGCAGGAGATGGAGCCTTTATGGAGATCTTCCTTGTGTGATGTAGGGCAGGAGATGGAGCACTTATGGAGATCTTCCTTGTGTGATCTAGGGCAGGAGATGGAGCACTTATGGAGATCTTCCTTGTGTGATCTAGGGCAGGAGATGGAGCACTTATGGAGATCTTCCTTGTGTGATCTAGGGCAGGAGATGGAGCACTTATGGAGATCTTCCTTGTGTGATCTAGGGCAGGAGATGGAACACTTATGGAGATCTTCCTTGTGTGATCTAGGGCAGGAGATGGAGCACTTATGGAGATCTTCCTTGTGTGATCTAGGGCAGGAGATGGAGCACTTATGGAGATCTTCCTTGTGTGATCTAGGGCAGGAGATGGAGCACTTATGGAGATCTTCCTTGTGTGATGTAGGGCAGGAGATGGAGCACTTATGGAGATCTTCCTTGTGTGATCTAGGGCAGGAGATGGAGCACTTATGGAGATCTTCCTTGTGTGATCTAGGGCAGGAGATGGAGCACTTATGGAGATCTTCCTTGTGTGATGTAGGGCAGGAGATGGAGCACTTATGGAGATCTTCCTTGTGTGATGTAGGGCAGGAGATGGAGCACTTATGGAGATCTTCCTTGTGTGATCTAGGGCAGGAGATGGAGCACTTATGGAGATCTTCCTTGTGTGATCTAGGGCAGGAGATGGAGCACTTATGGAGATCTTCCTTGTGTGATCTAGGGCAGGAGATGGAGCACTTATGGAGATCTTCCTTGTGTGATGTAGGGCAGGAGATGGAGCACTTATGGAGATCTTCCTTGTGTGATCTAGGGCAGGAGATGGAGCACTTATGGAGATCTTCCTTGTGTGATGTAGGGCAGGAGATGGAGCACTTATGGAGATCTTCCTTGTGTGATCTAGGGCAGGAGATGGAGCACTTATGGAGATCTTCCTTGTGTGATCTAGGGCAGGAGATGGAGCACTTATGGAGATCTTCCTTGTGTGATGTAGGGCAGGAGATGGAGCACTTATGGAGATCTTCCTTGTGTGATCTAGGGCAGGAGATGGAGCACTTATGGAGATCTTCCTTGTGTGATGTAGGGCAGGAGATGGAGCACTTATGGAGATCTTCCTTGTGTGATGTAGGGCAGGAGATGGAGCACTTATGGAGCACTTATGGAGATCTTCCTTGTGTGATGTAGGGCAGGAGATGGAGCACTTATGGAGATCTTCCTTGTGTGATGTAGGGCAGGAGATGGAGCACTTATGGAGATCTTCCTTGTGTGATCTAGGGCAGGAGATGGAGCACTTATGGAGATCTTCCTTGTGTGATCTAGGGCAGGAGATGGAGCACTTATGGAGATCTTCCTTGTGTGATCTAGGGCAGGAGATGGAACACTTATGGAGATCTTCCTTGTGTGATGTAGGGCAGGAGATGGAGCACTTATGGAGATCTTCCTTGTGTGATCTAGGGCAGGAGATGGAGCACTTATGGAGATCTTCCTTGTGTGATCTAGGGCAGGAGATGGAACACTTATGGAGATCTTCCTTGTGTGATCTAGGGCAGGAGAGGGCAGGAGATGGAGCACTTATGGAGATCTTCCTTGTGTGATCTAGGGCAGGAGATGGAGCACTTATGGAGATCTTCCTTGTGTGATCTAGGGCAGGAGATGGAGCACTTATGGAGATCTTCCTTGTGTGATCTAGGGCAGGAGATGGAGCACTTATGGAGATCTTCCTTGTGTGATCTAGGGCAGGAGATGGAGCACTTATGGAGATCTTCCTTGTGTGATCTAGGGCAGGAGATGGAACACTTATGGAGATCTTCCTTGTGTGATCTAGGGCAGGAGATGGAGCACTTATGGAGATCTTCCTTGTGTGATCTAGGGCAGGAGATGGAGCACTTATGGAGATCTTCCTTGTGTGATGTAGGGCAGGAGATGGAGCACTTATGGAGATCTTCCTTGTGTGATCTAGGGCAGGAGATGGAGCACTTATGGAGATCTTCCTTGTGTGATGTAGGGCAGGAGATGGAGCACTTATGGAGATCTTCCTTGTGTGATCTAGGGCAGGAGATGGAGCACTTATGGAGATCTTCCTTGTGTGATCTAGGGCAGGAGATGGAGCACTTATGGAGATCTTCCTTGTGTGATGTAGGGCAGGAGATGGAGCACTTATGGAGATCTTCCTTGTGTGATGTAGGGCAGGAGATGGAGCACTTATGGAGATCTTCCTTGTGTGATCTAGGGCAGGAGATGGAGCACTTATGGAGATCTTCCTTGTGTGATCTAGGGCAGGAGATGGAGCACTTATGGAGATCTTCCTTGTGTGATCTAGGGCAGGAGATGGAGCACTTATGGAGATCTTCCTTGTGTGATCTAGGGCAGGAGATGGAGCACTTATGGAGATCTTCCTTGTGTGATCTAGGGCAGGAGATGGAACACTTATGGAGATCTTCCTTGTGTGATCTAGGGCAGGAGATGGAACACTTATGGAGATCTTCCTTGTGTGATCTAGGGCAGGAGATGGAGCACTTATGGAGATCTTCCTTGTGTGATCTAGGGCAGGAGATGGAACACTTATGGAGATCTTCCTTGTGTGATGTAGGGCAGGAGATGGAACACTTATGGAGATCTTCCTTGTGTGATCTAGGGCAGGAGATGGAGCACTTATGGAGATCTTCCTTGTGTGATCTAGGGCAGGAGATGGAGCACTTATGGAGATCTTCCTTGTGTGATCTAGGGCAGGAGATGGAACACTTATGGAGATCTTCCTTGTGTGATCTAGGGCAGGAGATGGAGCACTTATGGAGATCTTCCTTGTGTGATGTAGGGCAGGAGATGGAGCACTTATGGAGATCTTCCTTGTGTGATCTAGGGCAGGAGATGGAGCACTTATGGAGATCTTCCTTGTGTGATCTAGGGCAGGAGATGGAACACTTATGGAGATCTTCCTTGTGTGATGTAGGGCAGGAGATGGGCACTTATGGAGATCTTCCTTGTGTGATGTAGGCTTATGGAGATCTTCCTTGTGTGATCTAGGGCAGGAGATGGAGCACTTATGGAGATCTTCCTTGTGTGATGTAGGGCAGGAGATGGAGCACTTATGGAGATCTTCCTTGTGTGATGTAGGGCAGGAGATGGAGCACTTATGGAGATCTTCCTTGTGTGATCTAGGGCAGGAGATGGAGCACTTATGGAGATCTTCCTTGTGTGATGTAGGGCAGGAGATGGAGCACTTATGGAGATCTTCCTTGTGTGATCTAGGGCAGGAGATGGAACACTTATGGAGATCTTCCTTGTGTGATCTAGGGCAGGAGATGGAGCACTTATGGAGATCTTCCTTGTGTGATCTAGGGCAGGAGATGGAGCACTTATGGAGATCTTCCTTGTGTGATGTAGGGCAGGAGATGGAGCACTTATGGAGATCTTCCTTGTGTGATCTAGGGCAGGAGATGGAGCACTTATGGAGATCTTCCTTGTGTGATCTAGGGCAGGAGATGGAGCACTTATGGAGATCTTCCTTGTGTGATCTAGGGCAGGAGATGGAGCACTTATGGAGATCTTCCTTGTGTGATCTAGGGCAGGAGATGGAGCACTTATGGAGATCTTCCTTGTGTGATCTAGGGCAGGAGATGGAGCACTTATGGAGATCTTCCTTGTGTGATCTAGGGCAGGAGATGGAGCACTTATGGAGATCTTCCTTGTGTGATCTAGGGCAGGAGATGGAGCACTTATGGAGATCTTCCTTGTGTGATCTAGGGCAGGATGGAGATAGGGCAGGAGATGGAGCACTTATGGAGATCTTCCTTGTGTGATCTAGGGCAGGAGATGGAGCACTTATGGAGATCTTCCTTGTGTGATCTAGGGCAGGAGATGGAGCACTTATGGAGATCTTCCTTGTGTGATCTAGGGCAGGAGATGGAGCACTTATGGAGATCTTCCTTGTGTGATCTAGGGCAGGAGATGGAGCACTTATGGAGATCTTCCTTGTGTGATCTAGGGCAGGAGATGGAGCACTTATGGAGATCTTCCTTGTGTGATCTAGGGCAGGAGATGGAGCACTTATGGAGATCTTCCTTGTGTGATGTAGGGCAGGAGATGGAGCACTTATGGAGATCTTCCTTGTGTGATCTAGGGCAGGAGATGGAGCACTTATGGAGATCTTCCTTGTGTGATCTAGGGCAGGAGATGGAGCACTTATGGAGATCTTCCTTGTGTGATGTAGGGCAGGAGATGGAGCACTTATGGAGATCTTCCTTGTGTGATCTAGGGCAGGAGATGGAGCACTTATGGAGATCTTCCTTGTGTGATCTAGGGCAGGAGATGGAGCACTTATGGAGATCTTCCTTGTGTGATCTAGGGCAGGAGATGGAGCACTTATGGAGATCTTCCTTGTGTGATCTAGGGCAGGAGATGGAGCACTTATGGAGATCTTCCTTGTGTGATCTAGGGCAGGAGATGGAGCACTTATGGAGATCTTCCTTGTGTGATGTAGGGCAGGAGATGGAGCACTTATGGAGATCTTCCTTGTGTGATCTAGGGCAGGAGATGGAGCACTTATGGAGATCTTCCTTGTGTGATCTAGGGCAGGAGATGGAGCACTTATGGAGATCTTCCTTGTGTGATGTAGGGCAGGAGATGGAGCACTTATGGAGATCTTCCTTGTGTGATCTAGGGCAGGAGATGGAGCACTTATGGAGATCTTCCTTGTGTGATCTAGGGCAGGAGATGGAGCACTTATGGAGATCTTCCTTGTGTGTAGGGCAGGAGATGGAGCACTTAGGGATCAGTGAGATAGGGCAGGAGATGGCACTTATGGAGATCTTCCTTGTGTGA
This sequence comes from Oreohelix idahoensis, assembly GCA_024509875.1. Classification (NCBI taxonomy): domain Eukaryota; kingdom Metazoa; phylum Mollusca; class Gastropoda; order Stylommatophora; family Oreohelicidae; genus Oreohelix; species Oreohelix idahoensis. Next base: position 155,388 of record JAMPIV010017394.1, read on the forward strand.
TCTAGGGCAGGAGATGGAGCACTTATGGAGATCTTCCTTGTGTGATCTAGGGCAGGAGATGGAGCACTTATGGAGATCTTCCTTGTGTGATGTAGGGCAGGAGATGGAGCACTTATGGAGATCTTCCTTGTGTGATGTAGGGCAGGAGATGGAGCACTTATGGAGATCTTCCTTGTGTGATGTAGGGCAGGAGATGGAGCACTTATGGAGATCTTCCTTGTGTGATGTAGGGCAGGAGATGGAGCACTTATGGAGATCTTCCTTGTGTGATGTAGGGCAGGAGATGGAGCACTTATGGAGATCTTCCTTGTGTGATGTAGGGCAGGAGATGGAGCACTTATGGAGATCTTCCTTGTGTGATCTAGGGCAGGAGATGGAGCACTTATGGAGATCTTCCTTGTGTGATGTAGGGCAGGAGATGGAGCACTTATGGAGATCTTCCTTGTGTGATGTAGGGCAGGAGATGGAGCACTTATGGAGATCTTCCTTGTGTGATGTAGGGCAGGAGATGGAGCACTTATGGAGATCTTCCTTGTGTGATGTAGGGCAGGAGATGGAGCACTTATGGAGATCTTCCTTGTGTGATGTAGGGCAGGAGATGGAGCACTTATGGAGATCTTCCTTGTGTGATCTAGGGCAGGAGATGGAGCACTTATGGAGATCTTCCTTGTGTGATCTAGGGCAGGAGATGGAGCACTTATGGAGATCTTCCTTGTGTGATGTAGGGCAGGAGATGGAGCACTTATGGAGATCTTCCTTGTGTGATCTAAGGCAGGAGATGGAGCACTTATGGAGATCTTCCTTGTGTGATCTAAGGCAGGAGATGGAGCACTTATGGAGATCTTCCTTGTGTGATGTAGGGCAGGAGATGGAGCACTTATGGAGATCTTCCTTGTGTGATCTAGGGCAGGAGATGGAGCACTTATGGAGATCTTCCTTGTGTGATCTAGGGCAGGAGATGGAGCACTTATGGAGATCTTCCTTGTGTGATGTAGGGCAGGAGATGGAGCACTTATGGAGATCTTCCTGAGATGGAGCACTTATGGAGATCTTCCTTGTGTGATCTAGGGCAGGAGATGGAGCACTTATGGAGATCTTCCTTGTGTGATGTAGGGCAGGAGATGGAGCACTTATGGAGATCTTCCTTGTGTGATGTAGGGCAGGAGATGGAACACTTATGGAGATCTTCCTTGTGTGATGTAGGGCAGGAGATGGAGCACTTATGGAGATCTTCCTTGTGTGATGTAGGGCAGGAGATGGAGCACTTATGGAGATCTTCCTTGTGTGATGTAGGGCAGGAGATGGAGCACTTATGGAGATCTTCCTTGTGTGCGGTAGGGCAGGAGATGGAGCACTTATGGAGATCTTCCTTGTGTGATCTAGGGCAGGAGATGGAACACTTATGGAGATCTTCCTTGTGTGATGTAGGGCAGGAGATGGAGCACTTATGGAGATCTTCCTTGTGTGATGTAGGGCAGGAGATGGAACACTTATGGAGATCTTCCTTGTGTGATGTAGGGCAGGAGATGGAGCACTTATGGAGATCTTCCTTGTGTGATCTAGGGCAGGAGATGGAGCACTTATGGAGATCTTCCTTGTGTGATGTAGGGCAGGAGATGGAGCACTTATGGAGATCTTCCTTGTGTGATGTAGGGCAGGAGATGGAGCACTTATGGAGATCTTCCTTGTGTGATCTAGGGCAGGAGATGGAACACTTATGGAGATCTTCCTTGTGTGATCTAGGGCAGGAGATGGAGCACTTATGGAGCTTGTGTGATCTAGGGCAGGAGATGGAACACTTATGGAGATCTTCCTTGTGTGATCTAGGGCAGGAGATGGAGCACTTATGGAGATCTTCCTTGTGTGATCTAAGGCAGGAGATGGAGCACTTATGGAGATCTTCCTTGTGTGATCTAGGGCAGGAGATGGAGCACTTATGGAGATCTTCCTTGTGTGATCTAAGGCAGGAGATGGAACACTTATGGAGATCTTCCTTGTGTGATCTAGGGCAGGAGATGGAACACTTATGGAGATCTTCCTTGTGTGATCTAGGGCAGGAGATGGAACACTTATGGAGATCTTCCTTGTGTGATCTAGGGCAGGAGATGGAACACTTATGGAGATCTTCCTTGTGTGATCTAGGGCAGGAGATGGAACACTTATGGAGATCTTCCTTGTGTGATCTAGGGCAGGAGATGGAACACTTATGGAGATCTTCCTTGTGTGATCTAGGGCAGGAGATGGAGCACTTATGGAGATCTTCCTTGTGTGATCTAGGGCAGGAGATGGAACACTTATGGAGATCTTCCTTTGGGCAACATTATGGAGATCTTCCTTGTTTGATCTAGGGCAGGAGATGGAGCACTTATGGAGATCTTCACTGTGTGTGAATTCTAGGGCAGGAGATGGGAGCCACTTATGGAGATCTTCCCTCTGTGTGATACTAGGGCCAGGGGATGGATCACACTTATGGAGATCTTAACCTTCGTGTGATGATTGTAGGGCGGAGATGGATGGACGCTGCACTTATGGAGAATCTTCCTTGTGTGATGTATAGGGCAGGAGATGGAGGCACTTATGGAGAATTTCTTCCTTGTGTGATCTAGGGACAGGAGATGGAAGCAACTTATGGAGATCTCCTTGGTGTGATGTTAGGGCAGGGGGAGTGGATCACTTAATGGAGATCTTCACTTGATGTAATCTTAGCGGCAGGAGATGGAGCACTCTTTATGGTGATCTTCCTTGTGTGATCTAGGGCCCAGGAGATGGAGACTCTTTATGAGTAGATCTTTCCTTGTGTGCTTCATAGGGCATGGGAGATGGAGCACTTTATGGAGATCTTCCTTTGTGTGATGCTAGGGCAGGTGATGATGATGCAACTTATGGAGATTTCTTTCCTTGTGTGATCTAGGGGAGGGAGATGGAGCAACTTAATGGAGTTCTTCCTTGTACGTGATCTAGGGCAGGAGATGGAAAACACATTATGGAGATCTTCATTGTGTGATCTAGGGAAGGGAGATGGCGCGAGCACTTTTGGGAGTTACTTCCTTGTGTGAATTTCCTAGGGCAGGAGATGGAGCACTTATGGAGATTCTTTCTTGTGTGATGCTCAGGGCATGGCAGAAGATGGAGCACTTATGCGAGATCTTACTTGTGTGATGTAGGGACAGGAGATGGATGGAAGCACTTTATGGGAGATTTCTTCCTTGTGTGATATAGGGGCAGGAGTTGGAAACACTTATGGCAGAGCATCTCTGTGTGATGTAGGGGCAGGAGGATGGAGCACTTATGGAGAATCTTCCCACTTCGTGTCGATGTAGGGCACGAGCAATGGAAAAACTTATGGAGATCTTCCTCTTGTGTGATTTCTAGGGCAAGGAGATGGTAGCACTTATGAGATCTCCCCATCACTTGTGTGATTTTGTAGGGGCAGGAGATGGAGCACTTATGGAGATATTTTCCCTATGTGGGATCTAGAGGCAGGAGATGGAAAGCACTTATGGAGGTCTTCCTTGTGTGATCTAGGGGCAGGAGATGGAAGCAGCACTTTATGGGAGGATCTTTCCTTGCATGTGATGTATAGCGGCAGGAGATGGCAAAGCACCGTATGGCAGATCTTCCTTGTGTGATCTAGGGCTGGGAGATGGAAACACTTATGGAGGATCTTACCTTGAATGTGATTCTAGGGCAGGGGTGATGGAAGAACTTTATGGAGATTTTTCCTCTGCTGTATGATGTAGGGCAGGACGCTTGGAGCCACTTATGGAGATCTTTACTTGTGTGTTGCTAGGGCCAGGAGATGGTAAGCACTTATGGACGATCTTCCTTGTTGTGATCTAGGGCAGGAGGTTTGGAAACGAACTTTCTGGGAGGATCTTCATTGTCGTGATGTGTAGGGAGGGAGATTGGAAGCATCTTATGGAGCATTCTTACTTGTTGTGATCTCAGAGGGCAGGAGATGGAGCACTCTATGGGAGATCTTCCGTGTGTGATGTAGGGGCAGGACGATGGAAGACTTATGGAGCAGATCTTACCACTGTGTAGGTGGATGTTTAGGCCAGGAGATGGCACCGACACTTTATGGAGTTCTTCCTCCTGTGGGGATGTAGGGGCTGGAGATGGAATACACTATGGATGATTCTTCTTGTGTGTTGTACTAGGGGGGGGCAGGAGTTGGTACACTTATGGAGCATTATTCACTATTGTGTGATTGTAGGGCAGCCGGAGATGGAGCAGCACTTTTGGAGATCTTCTTGTGTGATGTAGGGCAGGAGATGGCACAACACTTAATGGAGATATTCCCTTGTTGTGATCGTAGGGCAGGACGAAGGGAGCCACTGATGGTGGATCTTTCATTGTGTGTTGTAGGGCAGGAGTATGGAGACAAGCTCTTATGGAGATCTTTCCTCGGTGTGTGATGTAGGGCTGGAGTTGAGTAGCCAACTTATGGGAGATATTCCTTGTGTGATGTAGGGCAGGAGATAATGGCCCTGCACTTGATGGAGATTCTGCCTTGTGTGATGTCTTAGGGCAGGATAGATGAAACAATTATGGAGGATTTCCTATGTGTTGATGTAGGGCAGGAGATGGAACAACTCTCTATGGAGATCTTCCTGTGTGCTGATGTGTAGGGCCAGCGAGGACGGTACAACTTAGGGAAGATCTTCCTTGTGTGATGGTTCAGGGCTGGGAGGATGGATTAAAATTATGGTGACGATCTTCCTTGTAGTGGATGTAGGGGGCAGGAGTTGGAGACTTATGGAGCATCTTATTGTTGGATGTAGGCAGGAGATGGAAACACTTATGTGAGATCTTCTTGTGATTGATGTAGGGCAGGAGATGGAGCACATTATGGGAGATCCTTCCTTGTGGTGATATAGGGCAGGAGATGGGAGACACTTATGGTGATCTTCCTTGTCGTGATTGTTTTTGGGCATGGAGGATGGGAAGCTCCTCTTTGGGAGTTCTCTTGTGTGATGTAGGGCTGGTGATGAGCCAGCAACATTATGGAGATCTTCCTTCTGTGTGATGTAGCGGCAAGGACGATGAACCACTTTGGACGATCTTCCTTGTGTGATTGTTTGGGCAGGAGATGGAACACTTTATGTGATCTTCCTTGTGTGATGTTTGGGCCTGGTGTTTGGAAACCAATCTATGGAGATCTTACTTGTGTGATGTTTTGGGCAGGCGGGGGTTGGAACAATTCATGGCTCGATACCTTCACTTAGTTGTGTTCGTACGGGAACGGTGTTGGCCATGTCTACATTCTTGGTGGTTATGTAATGGTGTGTATGTTGGGGACAGGAGTTGGTGCAACATTGATCGGCTGGGACTGTGATGGAAAGTGTGCTCGATCTTGGGAAGGAGATTGGTCGACCCAGCACTTATGGAAGGTTCTTTCTTCGTGTCGTTATAGCGGCTGAGGCGAGACGGGCTACACCACTGCCACAACCCCCTGCAACTAATTGGACGACTCTTCCTTGGGTGTTGCTTGGCAGGAGATTGGCAGCACTATCGGAGATCTTCCATTGTTCGTGATCTAGGGCAGGACGATGGAGCACTTTTGCGAGTCTCTTCCATTGCTGTGATTGTAGGAGCCAATGGTGACAGATGGTCTAACTTCATGGTGTTCTCCTTGGTGTGTCCTTTATCGGGCAGGACGATCGGATAAACTTTTTGAGATGATTCTTACTTCGTGTGATGTAGGGCAGGAGATGGAAAATCTTATGGAGATACTTACGGGTGTGGTGGCGAGGGCCTGGGTGATGGTTCTCATTTGAGTAGGGTAGTATAGGAAGACACACACGTGTGTGATGCTTAGGGCAGGACGTTGGACACCAAGAACATCATTTGGAGATCTTCCTACCTGTCGTGATGTCAGGGCCCCAGAGTGATGAGTTGGTAAATCGCTATGGACCCGCTGCTTACTCCCCCCATGTTGTGATGACTAGGGCACTACAGCGTGATAGCATCATTTTGGGTGATCTTCCGTGTTGTGACGGTGGGCATGGTCGAACAGGGACTTACTATAGGCTGAGGTTTAGGGGTAGCGGGGGAACGCGATAGGAGGTTGTGGGCGAGGACCTTTATTTTGCTCTACTTGGGTGGTTTTAATTTTGGTTATGGGAGGGGGATGGGTGTAAAGATTTAGCAGGTTATGTAATAAAATGTTAGTTTGGTACAAACCCAATTCAACAAAAGGTTACGTAAGAGTTGGATGAGGCCGGGTAGTTGGTGTTTGGGTCCACGTAGAGCAGTGATGGGCAATTTGAGGGGGAACACCAAACACACAACCAACCCACCCCCACCCACCAGACCACACGTCGGCAGCATAGGGGGGTAATGTTACTCGGGCTTGAAAGCCCAACGGGGGCGTCCAACTTTGTTGCGCCGGATATTCTAGACTTACTGGGGATGTTATTGAGGGAAGTTTGGCGGACCGGGTATTGGTCACGGAGATGGGTGGGTGTAGCGGGGTAGGTGATTAATCAGTAGGGAAGGTGACGGGGAGGTGATTGTGGAGGGTCCTGAACGGCGCAAAGAGCAGCAGAAGTAAAAACTAGCATTTTAGGTCAAAGGTGTCAGGAGAGGATATCTGGCCTTGTTGGAGGGTGAAAGGAAAGTGTAATGAATTCTGGACTGTGAGCCGAAGAGGGTATTGATATGCATTATGGAATGGGTAGAAAGGCAGAGGGGGGGGGTGTATTGATTGTGGAAGGGGATGAAGGTGCAGTGTAATAGTCCACTATGTCCGTACATTTGCTTGTGTGGGTGTTTAATGAGGGTCAGTAAGGGTTTCAGTACGAGCCCAACAGGGCATGGAATTACAATCTGTAATTGGGCGTTGTGGAGGGAGCGGGTACAAGTGAGTATAAGTGGTTGAGTTGAGGGGAATGGGGGATGGGGAGGAATGCAAGTTTTCTGGGAAGCACCTGTGTCGGTTGGAACACACTAGCACAGTGAGAATATGGGAGAATGACCTAGGGCTCCCGGGAATTAAGCGTTTCATGGTCCCAGTTCATTCTTCCCACCCCCCCAGGCCCAACATTGCATCAGGCAGTATGATCCCCCCCCCCACCCCCTGTCTCCCCCATACCCCAGCGCCCACACTAATAGGGGGCTCCGATGTCGTTGCTTAAAGGATTTCTGTTTGACCCGGGCCAACACTCGGCGCAGCGGCGATTTCCATATTCCCTGAGGTTGGGGATATGGAGGCACACACCCACACACGTAACTAAGCCTCATGTTGTGAAATCCCAAGGATGTGGGAAAACTCCCCTGGAACTGAATGGGCGGTCACATTTTGGAGTTCACGACCCTGGGGATGCAACTAACTGAGAGGGGGTAGGCGGAGACGGATTGAATGATTGCAACACTGGAGTTTATGCCTGCCAGATTCGCGTGCTCTACTAAACATATGAAATATGCTGAGCACGCCGGATGGAAGTGCGAATATGCGTGCGATTATTAGTCGGTACGGAAAACGTATAATCCGTGTAAAGGTGGAAGGGATCATTCCGATCGAAAATGTGAAGTTTTTTAATCCCTTTGTGGAGCAGGGAACAAATGAGAAGGAATCGGAATACGCGCGGCCGACTATTGTTCGTGGGATGAGAAGTAGTCGTTAGAGGGGCGGTGTATGACCGGAAATGCTAAGATTGCCTGCAATTACATTAATACTATACTTTAAAATTATTGAGACACACTGTTTTAAACCGTTTAGTTGTGATTAGGGAGTTTGTGAACTCCGTGGGGTTTCCAAGGCCCCATGCGAACCCATTCTATATCATCAATATATACTGGATGGTGTTCGCTAGGAGATACCGACAAAATAGAGAAGGGTAGACGGATATATAGTATGTGGAGGGGTATTGGAACCGAGACGTAAATGACCGGACCCGCATACGTAACCCTCTGGGTAGGGGGAATTAATACCGCCAAAGTGAGTCGGGTTACGGAAAAGCCATTGCAGACGGTAACTGCCCACTCAAGCGCATAACAGTAGACGAAGTTGGCCAGAGGGGGCGACGTACCAGATTTACATGTTTAGGTATCGTAGATCAAGGTATGTTCTTAAAATGCCCAGCGTCTATACCAAACTGGCGGACCGGTTGTGGAGTATGAAGCTGCGGCAAAGGAAACGTAATAATTCGAGCCACGTACATAATTAGCGCTTATGTTATCGATATTCTGCCCACCGGCTTGTTCCCATACTGCCGTATGTATGTGCACGTAGCGTTATAAGCGTATCCGCTGAAAGCCGGAGCTGCGAACAAACCACCCACCCCAAGAGCGTAGGCTCCAGATGGTTTGGTGGTCCGTTGTAGAAGGCGGAATAGCGGGCACACATCAGGAGTTTTTTAATTAATATAAGTTAGTATATGACAGGCCAGTGTCAAGTTGGAAATACTCTCTTCATAGGGAGGGATGAAATATGACGTCTTAGCGATATACTCAAAATAATATATTGAAGATTTGGGATAGGCGAGGGTATTAGATATAAGCCAACTGTTAGACTTACCCTCCCCCATCCCCCCCCCCCCCCACCCCCCCTATGGACGGGTTCAAGGGTATAACTTAAGAGAGGTAGTACACAAGTCAACTGTGGGAGCTCACAAGGGTGGCTATACTAAAAGTAATGGCGCTGGGCGATAGGGCCCTGCTTGAGTAGGTGTCAGCACACGGGAGCGGTTTGTAATTGAGAGGTGTCAGGCGACTATCGTAGCTATTGGGTACAGGACTAGCTTACCGTGTAGTTACGTCCAAAAACTGGATACGGCCGAGAACAGAGAGAGAGTTGTATGGTATGGAGGGTTACGTAATGGCGATAGATGAAAGGCAGTAAAGTAGAGTATGGAGAAGAACACCGACCCTCATGTTCATGGAAAGGGCGCTTCCGACGTGTTACTGAAGGCAGGTTGTACAATGCCGCCTGGACCAAAGGGATGGCTTAATCTCGGACGTGACATTACAATGTACTCGGATCGCGTATGGAACTGAGTAATGTGGAGGGCCTAGGAAGGGAATTGGTCTTGAAATACATTGACAAAACAGGCATGGTGTGCGACTGGTCCGGGGGTTGGGCGCAGTCACCTGGGGGTAAAAAAACTTAAAAAATCGTCAGGTCTGTTGCCTGATTATGCTACTGAGATAAACAATTACACGTTGGACATGTATGGTACGTCATGGTCCGTGAGTCTAGTAAGGACATGTAAGGGGAGGGGGGTTGATTTGGAAAGACCTCGCCAGTGGAAAATGCAAAGACGCACTTCTGGTATTGGGGGGAGTTTGCAGTGTGCTATATGGGCTAACCCCCAAGGGTTTGATAATTTTGGGACAGGCTGGTGGTTGGTTTTTTATATTTTTTTTTCTTTTGAGGATATTACCGGCGTGCGCGCGAGATTGAGAGTAGTGCGTCTGGAGGTGTTTCAAGTCTGGGGGAGAATACCGTCGTGATATGGAGCGGTCGTTGTGGGGAGCCAGGAGATGTGGTATGGCGGGTTGAGGTTACTGGAAGGGCGACGTGCTTTGTAACAGGCGAGTACGCGTGTTGTCATCCGGGGTTGATAGCAAGTGTGTAATGGCTGGGCGGTTGGACATAAGCGGAGCGACTCCGTGGGATGGAGAAGGGGGTTTTTCATCAAGGGGGAGAGGAGTGTGGTCTTAGAAAGAGGCTTGTAATAGGGGGGGAGAGGTAAGTGTGTTATGTAGGGGAGTCGGCATGCCTCCTGCGGGAGTGAAAGGAACGATTTCTGCCTAGGGTTGTATAGGGCAGCGGAGGAGCATGCGTAAAGTTGGGGACTGCGAGAGTTGGTGATTCGGTATGGGGGTAGAAGTGTTTTGGGATTGGCCGGTTTAAGAATGTGGCCGATGAGAGTGTGTTCATGGAGGAGCGTTCGTATGGGGGATAGAGATGTGTTATGACGGCGTTGATAAAAGGGGGGGAGTAGGGCGTATGCAGGGATGTAAGTTGGGTGAGTAGTGGTGTTGGTATCGACGGGTTCGTATGGCGGGAGAGTGATCGGGTATTGCACGGGTTGTATGGAGGGAAGCGGATAAGGACTAAAAACACAAGGAATAAATAGGGGGAACTTTAGTTCCTGGATAAAAATAATGTGGAGTTCTGAAGAATACCTTGGGTGTGTGGACCTCAGGAGGCCACGTGGGTTGAAGATAGGGGAACGTTACATATTGTAGGTGAGAGGGTGAGCTAGGGTGGGTGCATTAAGGTGTGTGAAGGAGGTTGACGGGCTAGGGGGATCGGCCTGAGCGGACGTACGAGGGTCAGGGCGTCAAATTTGCTGACAAGTTATCAGTTTCCTATCCTTGTGTTACGTATTCAAAACTTTTGTTTACCAAAGTGAACCAATATTTACTTATTCCAAATGACATACATAATTGTCGTAATGGAATTCGGAGCAGCGAGTTTATGTACATAAAATCTTGACTTTCATAACCGCCTTCGGTTGGCAGAAAAGATAAAACCATGTGTGATGAGCCAGCTTAATAATTACAAACAAGGCTGATTGGTTTCAATTCACAATGCATGCATGTCAATAACAACAAAATGATAACACAATATTATGAAGATTAAAAAGCTGAAACTCTCATCTGTTGGGAAGGACCTTTTTGATGATCACATCTCCTCCTTTTTTTTTTTAATGCTGTTATAGTTTCCAGTTGTTATCACTTTAATATTTAGGAAAGGGTTATACGACTTAAGAAAATGTATGAAAACATAGACAGTTCTTACCCAAAAGGTGCATTCATTCATTTGTGATTTAAAGTAGCGATGCAACTTTTAATAATTGCAGTACATTTTTTTTTAAATTCTTCTTTGCACTGATCATTGCAGATATGTTTTAAGTTCAGCTGCACTGTCAGATTTTCTGTATGTGACAGGTTATCAAAAATGCACCAGCATTTCTGTATGTGACATTTGTCAGAAACATCCATCACCGGTTTGGCTTTGACGGGTTTAGTATTCTGCTATTTTTATTGTGCCAAAGATTTAAAGACTGTTTCAACGGGTTTAAGTATTCTGTTTTTGATGTCATTTGAAAGAAGTATGGGACATTGAAACTGAATGTATTACGTCATTAAGGATTCTTAGGGGGTCAGAGTGACTAGAAGGTATGGCGTCCACCTCGAATTCTTAAGGTACCGGGTTCAATTCCCTGTAGAGGGAATATAATGTGTGGACTTTTTTTTTAGACCCAGTGGTCCTAATGATGTCATACTCCCCTCCTCCCTGGTCTCCTGGGTAGTGAGATCAGATGCCTAGCCTTCTCGGATAAGGGTGAAAAAACTGGAGGTACCTTGTGCAAGCTGCGCATGTTAAAAATTTCATGGCAGTTGGAAATCGTAAAAAAGGGGCCATGTGGTCACTGCAAAATTTAAATTCTAGAAACCTACCCTCCACAAAGATATTTATAGAATGAGTGATTCATAAATAACCACATTGGGATTCTCGCCGCTGCTACGTAGTTCGTGCACTGTGCTGAGATCCTCCTTGTGTGATCCAAGGGAGGAGATCGGAGCACTGAAGGAGTTGTCTGTGTGCATGAAGATAGTCCTTAAACCCAAACCAAACTAAGGATTCTTATTATTATATTACCTCCATGTTATATTGCTGTCTAAAGTGATCACTCACTGGCTATTACTTTGTTATTTCTTAGTCTTAGTATTGACATTACGAGTCATGGGAAAAACCGTTGTAATAATAGTAATGATAGCTTTTTTTTTTCTTGAAAAAACACTTTAGTTGTAGTGATAGTAATAAAAACTTTGTTTGTTTCTTGAAAAAATGTTAGTTGTAATAATTAGTAATGAAAGCTTTTTTTTTTGGGGGGGGGGGGGGGGGGGGGGGGGGGGGGGGGGGGGGGGGGGGGGGGGGGACAGATTAGTTATAGTGATAGTAACGAAAGCTTTATTATTGTTTCTTGAAAAATCATTAGTTATATAATAACGAAAGCATCACTTTTTGTTTCTTGAAAAACAATGTTAGTTGTAATATTAGTAAGGAAAGCCACATTTTTGCTTCCTACAAACATTTTACAAGTAACTAACACTTCATTTTTGGTTTTCTGTGATAGTTGCCAAACTGTTTGTTTTCCCTCTATTCTCATTTTCAATCAATATGTTGTCCATTGTTGTCACTTTTCTGTGCTGCTGTTATTGAAAGCATTGTATTTCTTTACTAATTACTGATATAATTAAATGACCAGGTCTACTGTAAAACTGAGAAACAGTTTGGGTGATTGAAGATAGGTGGTGTTACTAGGATGAAGAACAAACCAAACGGTCTGTGTTACAACCCCTTGGTCTTCTTCAGGGGACATATGAACAAAAGTGTACAGAGAAATGAGCTAAATTCACTCCATTAATTGGTGATTATTTTTTTTTTAACTTTCTGTCAATTTTATCATGGAAGTTATCATCAGTCTTAACTGATCCGTTCAGAATTTTTAATTAATTTTTTTTTTAACTTTCTATCATTTTGATTACAGCGTTGGGTGGCACACTGTTTAGAGAGCTTGCTTCTTGATGCAAAGTTATACAGGGTTCAAAACTAAGTGCGTAACACTCCAGGTTATCCATCTGTAAATGGGTACCTGGTTTTGCTTTTGAGTTAGGGATGGCAAAGGCAGCGAGGAAGGGAAATAGTCACGCCACTTCATTAAGCTGATACTTAGTATAGGTGAAATCTCTAACACTTCACTCTCCTGCAGCAATATCTACTATGTGACAACCTTTTACCATTTATAATTATTACTGTTGAAATTATCACTTTCAATTGATCAGTGTAACTGGTCTCTGCTGTATTAGTTCTGTTTTCTATGTTTTTCATATGATGATCATGCGCTTCACAAATAAAAAGTCAATGCTGATTCTAATGTTTGAAAACGTTTGTTGCTGTTCGTTCATTTTACTTTTTGCTTCTTGTAGAGTAACTAGCAACCATTGTAGTTTGTCGCCATGGAAACCTGCATTAAAACATTGCCATGATCTCGGAGTAGTTGCTTCTGTAGCAATGTGTTTTAAAGGATGAGGTTGTCATCCACGTGCGTAACCTTATAATAGCTGGCTTACACGACATGCATGATGGAGGAGTGGTCTTATTCTTTCTTTGTGTCACCAGACACCCCTTCCCCCCCGGGAATTGCACGTTTTTGTTGTATAGAAGAAATTTTGTGTTGAGTAAGGAAATATGTTACTTCTTCTTCAGCTGGGACAAAAAAAAGATCAGAAAACGCTGGTGGTGGATAGGACATACACTGAGGAAACCTGTTGATAGTATTACAAGGTAACTAGTTAAGGTACCATCTATACCACAGGTACAGGGTTGGTACAATAGATCTGTGGACCTGTAGTCCCCGCCCTTTGACAGCCAAACATAGCTGCAGTCCTTCCCAACTTACAGCGGTGGTCGGAGTAGTATACGGCAACAACCTACTTCTCTCCGCGAAAAACTGTTTGGAGATGTCAGGAACCTTGAGCTGACTAGTGCCTTTAATAGAGCTATTTAGCACAGAAATGTGAAGGCGAACGAGATGTCAGGAACCTGGAGTTAACTGCTGCCTATATTACAGTCATTAATGTGGGCGAACGAGATGTCAGGCAGGAACCTTGAGCTCACTGCTACCTTTTTATCCAGTTACAAGCCCATTGAGGCATATTGGGAATATGGTGTTAGGCCCATATTTTCTTGACCATCGGCACACTAGGGGTGATGTGTTCAGCATCACGCCGATCGCCATAACCTTCCCAGCGTTGCCTTGGTACCCAATTCATGAGGCTGGGTCGACCCCGGAGCCGTTTGCGGTCTAAAAATTCCCACCTGGGGATTGAACCATGGACCACCGAATTAGGAGGCCAGTGTACTAACCACCGCGCTACCGCTGCTCCAGACTACTGCCTTTATTAGAGTCATTAATGTAGAAATCTGAGTGCAAATGAGGAAGAAGAAGTATCACAAGGCAGTCCTTGTTCTGGAAACTCCAGGGAAATAAAAGTAGAGGGAGATGGAGAAACACTAGGAGAAAAGAACTGGAGACTGGCATGACAGGGACGAGGAAGAGTTGGGGAGACCTTGACCTTGAGTAGATGACACGGGACAAGAAGACTTAGCCGATTGCTGCTTGGAGAGATGAATGACTGAAAGCTGTTCAAACACGTGGAGGTGGATGACGATGAATGACTGAAAGCTGTTCAAACACGTGGAGGTGGATGACGATGAATGACTGAAAGCTGTTCAAACACGTGGAGATGGATGACGATGAATGACTGAAAGCTGTTCAAACACGTGGAGGTGAATGACGATGAATGACTAAAAGCTGTTCAAACACGTGGAGGTGGATGACGATGAATGACTGAAAGCTGTTCAAACACGTGGAGGTGAATGACGATGAATGACTAAAAGCTGTTCAAACACGTGGAGATGAATGACTGAAAGCTGTTCAAACACGTGGAGGTGGATGACGATGAATGACTGAAAGCTGTTCAAACACGTGGAGATGAATGACTGAAAGCTGTTCAAACACGTGGAGGTGAATGACGATGAATGACTAAAAGCTGTTCAAACACGTGGAGATGAATGACTGAAAGCTGTTCAAACACGTGGAGGTGGATGACGATGAATGACTGAAAGCTGTTCAAACACGTGGAGATGAATGACTGAAAGCTGTTCAAACACGTGGAGGTGAATGACGGTGAATGACTGAAAGCTGTTAAACACGTGGAGGTGAAGGACGATGAATGACTGAAAGCTGTTCAAACACGTGGAGATGGATGACGATGAATGACTGAAAGCTGTTCAAACACGTGGAGGTGGATGACGATGAATGACTGAAAGCTGTTCAAACACGTGGAGGTGAATGACGATGAATGACTGAAAGCTGTTCAAACACGTGGAGATGGATGACGGTGAATGACTGAAAGCTGTTCAAACACGTGGAGGTGGATGACGATGAATGACTGAAAGCTGTTCAAACACGTGGAGGTGGATGACGATGAATGACTGAAAGCTGTTCAAACACGTGGAGGTGGATGACGATGAATGACTGAAAGCTGTTCAAACACGTGGAGGTGAATGACTGAAAGCTGTTCAAACACGTGGAGGTGGATGACGATGAATGACTGAAAGCTGTGAGGTGGATGACGATGAATGACTGAAAGCTGTTCAAACACTTTGAGGTGGATGACGATGAATGACTGAAAGATGTTCAAACACGTGGAGGTGGATGACGATGAATGACTAAAAGCTGTTCAAACACGTGGAGGTGGATGACGATGAATGACTGAAAGCTGTTCAAACACGTGGAGGTGAATGACTTCTTCTTCTTCTTCTTGCGATCGCATCTTTGATGATTACACCGTCAGACGAGTTCTCATGATGAATTCGACTGTTGTTTGAAGTTCCTCTTTAACTCCATATAGCTTTGAGTTTAGTGTTGAGTCATTGGGCCAGTATATCTTTCTTAACTGGTCATACAGAGGACAGTCCTGTAGAACATGCTCAGCAGTTTGTTCGTTTAATCCACATGTGCACAGTGGTGAAGCAGTGTCGTGAAATATTCTAATCCACATATATAAATTATCAGGTAAATATAAAGCCTAACAAATAAATTTAATAAAGAAAGGAAGAAGAATGGTAAAGAACAGTGCTGTCACAATGACAGTACTCGAAATCCCCTTTGTTTTATGCTTCGTCTGCAAATTGTAACGTTTCCACGTTAAATATAAGCCACTACATAAATACAAGCGTTTCCACAACACATTAAAACGGGTATTGCATTTCTGAGAAAAACATTGAGAGGCACAATGCGTTATGACCTAAATTAATCCTAACATTAATTATACTGCGTTACCAAAACGAACGAACAGATGGACTCAAATAGAAAGAGAAGGGAGGGCTGAAAATCAGGAACGCATGCAAAATTGAACACGCGTCTCGCTATTAATGCCACCCCAACAAGCGTAACGCGATACACAATTACTACTATCACGCGTGTAAGGCCACATGCACTAACTTTATTTCAAATCGACAGTGATAAAATTCACTAACCTTCCCAGAGTTAGGTTTTTAAATCCTGAAAAACTCTTATTAGAAAAGATGACAATAGATGGGTTTACGTTTGAAAACATTACAGTACCCAGACAGCACATCTTCGAAACAGGAGGTAGAAGAAATTGCATATTTTGAACGCAGCCACTTAGCTCTTTTAAATTTGTATATTTGGGTTCCTTAGGGCTTGCTGACAAAGAATATGTAAAACGTTACGCAAATAGTCTAGGAATTAACAAGTTATAACCAAAATAAAATAGTGGGGATGCCTGACAGCATGAAATCATTTCTGCTCATAAAATTTTTTTATAACGTGTTTGAAAAAACCTTGCGTACAGAAATAGCCTACCATGTAAACTCCAAATTGATTGGAGCGCAACAAATATAAGACTAAACACGATTGGTCGGACTATAAATACTATCTTTGGTTGTTAGGGGAGACGTAGGAAGGTAAAATTTTTTCAAACACTTGTCGAAACGTGGCTCCATTGGCCAGACTCGCTGATATAATCACTTAGGAGCGTTAGTTCGAGACCACTAGTTCAAATAAGCTTGATAAAGCAACAGTGCGTTGAAGCCAGCTCATATTTTTGCTAAATAAAAGCCTGGAACATAAGCAGATGGGAATTTGTGCCAGTAGTTGTGCCAGAATTCATTGCTGGTCAACGTATCTGTGTTTATTCCATGAATTGTGGTAAGCTTGAAACATTCAGTATCTTTTAATGAAAATTGAATGTGAATTGTTAATTTATGCCTGTATATATGTGTAGTTCAGTAGCAAACATGATGTAAAGCCTATAATGCTCCAGCCTGAACAGAAGGTGTCGGAGGAAAGTAAAACGGCATGGAATGGCCAAACAGTACACTGACACCTAGATGATTGACTAGAAAGAAATAATGCTGGAATTGCAGAGGCGTAGTAACCATTAAGGAGGTTAATACTGGTATAAAGTATTTCAGATGAAGCTGACAGTTGGCCTAACGCTCTGAACTCAATGTTTGTGATGTATTGTGCTCAGTGTAGAACTAGAGTATCAATTAGTTATGAAGTAGAAGGTACATCCTTCTTGTTTTCAGGGACCGTGGTCTTGATGGTATTGAGCAGCACCTGGTCAGAGCTTTGCTGAATCCAGAGTCGGACAGCATACTCCTTGGTCCATTTAGCTATCAGTGAGGGTCTCCAGAGCCCAGGGGAGAAATCGAGCAGAGGAGTCTCTTCCTGCCGCCATCACGCAAGATAAGCTGATGTGGACAGCTGAGCTCAACATTATGTACCCCCATCTTAAAATAACATTGTAACATAAACTTAAGAGGGGAAGTAAATTGTTTTAATATCAGGAACTGAGAACATCTCCAATACTACTTCCAATAAAGACAAACTATTGAAGTCATGATGACAAATACCAACAGAGCTTGAACAAAACAAAACCAGTATTACCTCATATTACTACTACACAACTGACACACATAGGATACTTTTAATAATATATGTCACTACAATATTCATATTGATAAATTCTGTACATATAACTTGTAATTAAAATTGATTGTGATTCCTGGTTCCCTTTGTATTTGAATCAGGACACATATTCATTCATGACAACAATGAATACATATTGTTATTTGAAAAGTTATCAGTGACTCCTTTAAGATATCCTTGTAGAGTGTTTTATGTATGTGAGTGTCACAGTGTTGTCACGTGTAGTGGAATAAATTAAATTGTTTATCTGTCTGTTGTTGTTTTGACGTACACTTCATCATACACATACCCTAGACATATAACGTAGTCATCACACTATTCCAGAATAATTCTGACTGAGGTATACATATGTGGCAGCAAGTAAGGTTATATATAATACACTACTCTTATTAGATATATATACCTTCACAGCTGATCTCAGTCAGTACACTAAGTCCCCTATACATATTTATAACATCCCACTTCACCACAAGCAGACAATCGTAGCTTGTGCATGTGTTTATTCAGTTTGTTATGCCCTGTCCTGAGTCGAAAAATAGTTATCTGTCCCTGCCGGTCGAGAGTGTGATAGTCGTCTTTGGGTTGGTTCTGTTCTCTTCTGATAGTCTGGATAGCTCTCTTTTTCTCAGAGTATGTGACTTCATTATCTTCTTGTTCACATTCTCCTCCCTTTTTTGCAAGTTTATCTGCCTTTTCATTTCCGGGTACACCACAATGAGATGGTACCCACTGAAGTATGGTTCTCTTTTTGGCAGTTACCTTGTTTAGTTCACTTCTCAGATGCGGGAGTTTACCACCCTTGAGAGCTTGCAGGACAGACAGTGCATCTGTGAGGATGACTACCTGGTGGCAGTCAGAGTTGGTGTTATAAATCATATTTGCAGCTTGCTCTAGAGCTTGAACCTCAGCTGTATAGTTGGAACAGAATTTACCAGTGGGAATGTGCCTAGTCTCATAGTGGTTGTCAGGATATGAGATAAAGATACCGGCACCTCCATTCCTAACAGCATTAGTTGCTGATCCATCTGTATAGGCATGTATCCATGATTGATCGGGATAGCTTTCTTGGATCATACTCAATGTAGCAGTTCGTTTTTGCAGATCATTATACTCACATCCACTTGTGAGACCATTGACTGATGTATTAATTTGGAGGGCACTGCTGGCCTGCTCCCATGGTACAGGGTATAGGGTGGGCTTCAGTGGTGTTGTCTTCATGGATAGGTCTTCTTGATGCTGTCTTATAAGTCTTTTCCCCAGATGCACAAAGCTGCTACGCTTTAGACGTCCCAATGCCAGATCATCTAGTCTTGCCTTCATTGGGTGCATTGGCATACTGTTGTACTTTTCCATCTGGATCATGGTTTTTGTGTCTCTTCTATGGGACAATGTCTGTAATCCAGCAACCTTCTGCATCTCTGTTATTGGTGTAGTTTTCATGGCTCCTGTAATGAGCCTGAGAGCTTGATTTTGCACCTTGTCCAAAGATTGCAGATGTGAGTTAGCAGCTGATGACCATGCTGCTGAGCTAAACTCTAAGTGTGATCTTATTACTCCATTATAAATCTTCTTTAGATTTCGTTCATTTGCTTCCCAGTTGGTACCTGCTAATTTTCTGAGTATGCCTAGTCGTCTTCGGGCCTTTCCTTCTGCATTTTCAATATGCTTATTCCATGTAAGCCTTTGGTCAAATGTCACCCCAAGATAGGTGGGGTAGCTTTCTTCCTTGATCACGGTTGTCCCTAGGTGTATGTTAGCTGATTTGTCCTTGGGGGCGAGGGAGAACAGTGTTGTGGAGGTTTTGTCTGTGTTTATTGTGATAAGCCATTTTTCTGCCCATGACACTAGCATGTCTGCTGCCCGCTGCATTCTATAATTTGCTGTGGTGACATTTTCATCAGCGCACCAGAGTACTAGGTCATCTGCATATAAGGCAGCTTTAACTCCTGCAGGGAGATCTTTCACCAGGTCATTGATGTAAACAAGGAAGAGTGTTGGGGAAATTACTCCTCCTTGAGGTACCCCCTGATGGAGCAACACTTTTCTGCTCTGCAGACCGTCAAGAGTGACTCTAGTTCTCCTGTTATGCAAGTATGACTGGATCCATTTCATCATGTTGCCTTGGATTCCACTTCTCCTAAGTTTTGCAATGAGGCCATCTTTCCACACCTTGTCAAAGGCCTGCTTGAAGTCGACCCAGATCGTTAGGACCTTTTTCTTCTCCTGGAAGGCATCTTCTATTGCTTGAGACAAGTAAGTAACTTGGTCTTCTATACTGTAGCATTCTCTAAATCCAGCTTGTTCCGGCACCAGGATCTGCTCAGACTCTAAATACCATTTCAATCTGTGGTTGACTATTCGCTCCATAGTCTTCCCAACACAGCTTGTGAGACTGATTGGCCGGTAACTTGCAGCCTCGGTCTTACATTTCCCTTTCTTTAGTATGGGTATTGTGATGGCTTCTCTCCATACTTGGGGTACCGTTCCTTTCAACCAGCTGTGGTTGAATATCTCAAGCAGTTTTGTCTTTGCTGCTGAGCTCAGATTTACTAGCATTTCGTTGCTGATTTTGTCTGGGCCGGGTGACTTTTGAAACTTAAGCTTGGAAATAGCCTTCTGTAGTTCTCCTAGTGTGATGGGTTCCCTCATTGGGGCAGGAGTATCTGTCTGTCCCATGGTTGCCAGCATTTCTTTTCTTATCTCTCTCTGATGATCTATGTTAATGGGTAAGTTGCTTTCTGAACTGTATCTTCTAGCAAACAAGTCTGCAGCTTGTTTTCCTCTGAAAAGTTTGCCACCTTCATCCAATGTGATAGTCTGCCTAGGTGAGGAACGCTCTTCATTTAGAGACTTGACTAATCTCCAAAGTTTCCTGCCGTCTTTCTCAAGGTTCAGCGATGCCGTTTTAGTTCTCCAGCTTTTCCGTTTTTCTTCTAGCTTTGTTCTCTGAAACTCTGCTACAGCCTTTTTCCATTTGTTGTGAGTTTCAAGTGAAGGCTGAGACTCTGCGTCCTTTCTAGCCCTGTCCATAGCTTCCTGACGTTCTTGGAGTGTGCTGGACCAGTATGGTATGTAGTTACGCCGGCATCCTTTGGGAATGGTTTCTTTTGCAGCTTGTAGTATGCATCTGTTGAAGTCTTTTACCACTTCATTAATGTCTCTGTTCTGTACCTTGAGGGTTTCCAGCAGCGTGTTCACCTGATGCCTGAATAAACCCCAGTTGGCTTTTTTGTAGTTCCATCTTGTAATGGCTGGGCCTGTACTGAGAGTTGCACTCTGGACAGTAAGAAAGATTGGGCGATGGTCGCTTCCCCCTAGTTGGTCTCCTACTTCTCTACTATGGATGGGTTTGAAAAAAAATCGAAAAAAGGTGATTCGTCTTACGAGGACAAAAGACAAAGAAAATAGTCTACGTTACGGCCACAAGGCCTTCGTCAGGAAAGGAAAGAAAGTGAAGGCTAGATAGGACACATAAAAACTAAATAAAATAAAAACTGGGTACTTCCCTGAAGGCAAGAACCGAAATTCTATCAAAATCGCTGTCTGTTTGTAAGCGCGTGGCTGAACAGAAAAATGACTTCCGCCGCCGGATGTACACAATGCATACTAAGAAACTAAAAAACGAAACCGGAAAATAAACTACCCAACGTGATAAAAGTGGGGACTGGAAATAGAAGGGGACAGAATGAGTGGGAGATAAATAAATATGAAATAAAAAAATGTATATGGCATACAAATAGAAGAATAGGATAAGAGTGGAAAGAGTAAAATAGAGCAAGAGAGGAGAGGGTGACCTCAGACAAAGGTGTGAAAAGTGTTGAGACCGGCTGGTTTTAGACACCCCATGCGGTGGATAAGACGGTTCTCAAGCTGTTCTCGGCTGGCAGTGTCAGAGGAGCAGGATCGGATCGCTGTGACCTGGATGTCGATGGGACCATGGTGGTCAGGACCATTGAAGTGTATAGCAACTGGTGTGGACTTTTGCTGAGCGATGTCATTTAAGTGCTGGCTGAATCTGTCCCCAAGTCGTTTGCCTGTTTGGCCAATATAAGTTTTGCAGCAACGTTTACATATGATCGTATAAATGACATTGCGCGATTCACACGTGAAGCTACTAGTGATGGTGTACGTAGCCTTAGGAAAGGACACCTTCTGGGTTGATATGACATACTTGCACGTGTTGCATCGTGTCCGACCACAGGGTAGTGTGCCAAAGTGAGTGGCATTCTCCTTTGGGAGACGGCTGTGAACAAGAAGATCCTTCAAGTTCTTGTCACGTCTATATGCCACCAAAGGTGCTTCACTGAATACTTTTTGGGTCAGAGGCTCAGCTTGGAGGATAGGGAGGTGGCGGAAAGGATCTGTTTGACAGTAGTACTGTGAGGGTGATGGGTCAAGATTAATTTGACTCTATCCGAAGTGGATTTATGGTGAGGTTTGAGGGCCTCCAGACGAGAGATGGGGAGCACACGTTGGAGAGCAGAGGTGAGAACATGTTCTGGATAAAGGCTGTTACGGAAGAAATCCAACATCTCATTTGCTCGTAAGTGGAAGTCATCGTCGTCTTGGCATAAACGGCGGAGGCGGAGAAGTTGTGAAAAAGGAAGGGAGTCACGACAGGCCGGAGGATGAGAAGAGGTATACAGGAGGTAGCTGTGGGCATCTGTCGGCTTGTAGTATACTGAGGTATTAAGGCCGGAGGGCGTGATAGAAATAGTAATGTCAAGGAAGTTGACAGATACTGTGGAGACGAGGGAGGTGAACTTGATGGTGGGGTGAAAGTGGTTCACAAAGTCGATGAAGCGGTGTAAATCAGTCTCAGACATATCTGTGAGACCTATGCCATCATCGATATATCTGCGGTAAAACCCAGGGAAAGGACCGGAGTATTGTTGCCATATCTGATGCTCCAAGTGGCCCATGAATAGACAGGCATAGCTGGGACCCATCTTCGTTCCCATGGCAACACTACTAATAGATCCAGCTATATCTGGTGTGGAGAAGGCAAGATCTGGTGTTGAAGTTGTGTGCCATCCTCTGGAGTAGAAGGTAGGAGTATCTGTGGCATTATTGACTAGGATTAGGGAGTGATCATCTTGCCAAGTTTCAACCTCTTCACCTCTGTGATCCAGATGGTTATAGCCCCAGCTCTGGGAGTGGCTATTAAAGTCTCCAACTGCTATAAAATTGGTGGCTGGTACCTGTATAGAGCTGAGACTCAGGGGTTTGTTGTTCGGACAGTAATAGTTCAGGAGTTCTATTTCCATCTTGTCTACCTTTATCTGCAACAGCTGATATTCTGCTCCATCCATGAAGGTTTTCCTTTCGTGTGCAGGAATGTTATTCCTTACAAGAGTAAGTACTCCTCCTTTTTGTCTATCTTTTCTGTCGGATCTGAAGCATTGATATCCCCTTATTTTAAAGGTTTGATCTGCTTTCAAGTGAGTCTCTTGGATACAGCAAACACTGACTTGCTTCTCATACAAGATGTTTTCCAGCTCTGTCTTTTTGCTGTATCCAGCCTGCTTGCTGTTCACTCCCTCTGCATTCCAGTGCATCATGACAAGTGGCACTCTGGGTTTCTCTTTTCCTGTTTTGTTTTGGTCAGTAGTTCTCCTCCACCGTCTGCTGACTCCACAAGACGGTCTAGAGGGTCCTCCAGTAGCTGAGGGTGGGCTCTGTCGAGGCTCAGAGCCCGGCACTGCACCTGCCTGGTCGAGCTCCACAGGGCGAGCACCAGTACGAGATTTATTTGACGGTGTACTCTCCATAGAAAAAAAAAAAAAAGCGAGGTGCGTGATACTGTGGTTTCCGGTGCGCCTTCTGGCCCAGTATCTACGACTTTAGCACCTGTTCAACGGGAGAGTGGGCTCATCCCTAATCTGTTTATGTTCCCAGTAAGAGACTATTCGCAAGCAGCCTGGGGGTGTCACTGCTCTCCGCGGACCTTGTTTACCGAGGCGGCGTCCGAGCTCGTATGGTGAAAATATGGTTGCGTTATCTTCAAAATAGCCCTGTCTTTCCTGCCATCCTGCAACTTTGAGTTAGGGAGTTCTGAGCTCCAGTCTCTTTCCCAGGCATTTTATCCTGGCCTGGCACGCATACAGAGGACCCCACTTCTGGTTCTAAGTTAGCAGTTGGGGATAGGTGGGGTGGCATACTGTGCATTCCCCGTCATCCAGGGGGCTCTCCAACTATGCAGAGCTTGCACAATGCTGTGCTCTGGTTCTGGGCTCTCCCAAGGAATCCTCACGTCCTGCACAGAGCCACTTCCAGATACCCACCACCTGCCAACCCTCCATTGTAGAAATCTCCTGCATGCGGCCATCCAGTCAAGAGCCAGTATTAAGTCTGGTGCCCAAGTGATCCCCCCAAGCTCAGTGTGCAATGCTGGGTTCTCATCATGCTGCAACACAGGGGGGATTGTGATGCTCAGCCATCTCTCTCAACTCTGCACCGATAGGTGAATGACTGAAAGCTGTTCAAACACGTGGAGGTGAATGACTGAAAGCTGTTCAAACACGTGGAGGTGTATGACGATGAATGACTGAAAGCTGTTCAAACACGTGGAGGTGAATGACTGAAAGCTGTTCAAACACGTGGAGGTGAATGACGATGAATGACTGAAAGCTGTTCAAACACGTGGAGGTGAATGACTGAAAGCTGTTCAAACACGTGGAGGTGGATGACGATGAATGACTGAAAACTGTTCAAACACGTGGAGGTGGATGACGATGAATGACTTAAAGCTGTTCAAACACGTGGAGGTGGATGACGATGAATGATTGAAAGCTGTTCAAACTCGTGGAGGTGAATGACTGAAAGCTGTTCAAACACGTGGAGGTGGATGACGATGAATGACTTAAAGCTGTTCAAACACGTGGAGGTGGATGACGATGAATGATTTAAAGCTGTTCAAACGCGTGGAGCTGGATGACGATGAATGACTGAAAGCTGTTCAAACACGTGGAGGTGGATGACTGAAAGCTGTTCAAACACGTGGAGGTGGATGAAGATGAATGACTGAAAGCTGTTCAAACACGTGGAGGTGAATGACGGTGAATGACTGAAAGCTGTTCAAACACGTGGAGGTGGAAGGGTTGTGAATAACTTAAGGAGGAGACATTGACGTAACGAAAGAAATACGATAAAACACATCCCCTTGATTATTGCTATTGATTTGTTCAAGATACAGTCAAGTTGAGAAACGTTTGGAGAGTTCTTTGTGACGCTTCAAAGTTTAATAATTTATTGTTTTTCTTAAAAGGCGCTTTCATCTGGAACAAAGTTATGGAAGGGTTGAGACCTAGGTCAGGCTGATATTTCAACACCTTGAATATTTCTAGCTCGGTCTTGTAGTGAAATTTACCCATACGCCTTACATTTTAATAAATATAATTGTTGTCGACATGATCCGTCGACAGGAAAGCTCTAAAGGGGCAGCTATTCCCAGGTCCCACAATTTAAGGGGCGCCGCGATTGCTCAGAAATATTCCCGTATTATATCCGTTGTTACCCAGATTGAAACAAGGGAAGTAAGTTGTTGCAAGACGTACAAGCACTATATTTTGTCATTCCTACACGACATATACCACTCAACAATCACTTAACAGAAGTGAACCACAACACACTTCACAGTGCCAGCTATATAACTACCCCTACGAAACTATTGACCACCACATCTTTGAGTGCCCAGCACTCGATGATGTTATGAAATTCTCCTTACTCCGCGGCCAGATATGTGGAACACCTTATACGGAGAAATAAAACAACTTGCAAAAACATGCATATATCAATACATGGTACTGGGCCGAAGGGCGAGAACCCAAGGGCCGCTGGACCTATAACAACAACAATATTCCTAGGGTACATTCAAGTGCGCCCACGCCTTAGAGTGGAGGTTCTCCTGCCCCGGCAAATACACGCAAACTCTTCTTTTACTAGTGTAAAAGCCCGTCATAAGACAGGAATTAAATTCAAAAGCACTAATACCTAACGGCAACAAAAGTATTTTTTTTAAAAACCACTGTGCATCACCACAGTACACGAACTACGTAGCAGCAGCGAGGATCCTAATTTGTGTATACGTCATCACACATTCTATAAATATATTTTTGTGCACACCGTCATTTGCGCATTCTTCTTTGGTAAGTGTTACTTTTTTCGGGAGAGTACATGTAAGGGAAACAATACAATTAATGTCTAACTTTCAACCAAAGTTGCTTCCCTTAGCGTTATGTACTGACAGAAAAAGCTGGGATGCTCCACGAGCAGTGAAGGGCCACCACTACAGCTGGCTCTTAATAGGGAGCTTGTGAAAACTTCTTATGCTCTTGCAGTAAGGGTTTACATAGCAATATTTTCTTTTAACCTGATGAGGTTCCCTCGAGAGTTTATGAGGAGAAGAGAAAGGATAAGTTTACTGCTGTCTCAGGCATGTCGTACCAGGCGACTAATGTAAGGTTGTGCATGAGGCTGGCAACCTTATCATGTAATACAAGTGTATACAGAACACACCACTGCAAGATCACGTGAATTCTTTAGTGCAGGTTTTCTACGAGGGAATTAGCTACATGGTGGCTCAATGCTGAGTAAGGAGCGAAGAGAGAATTGATGATGATGAGGTTGCCAGCCCACGTATGCAGCCTCATATGAGTTTGCCGTTACGGCATGCATGAGGGAGCCGCGGTTCTATGCTTTCTTTGTTTCCACCAAGACCCCCAGAAACTACAAGAAGTTATAAATGTCATATTAACTGAACGAACAAGATAGATATTAATGGGACTGCTTCATCTTCGTCCACTCTCAGATGTCGACTTAAATATGTTCAGAGTAGGCAGTGGTCAGCTAAAGGCTGTTAGTATCTCCGTATAGCTTTTCTATGAATGGTACTAGTGACGGCCATATGCGCTTTCTCTGTTCTTCATGTGTTGTGCACCTTTGACGTAGATGTTCTTCAGTCATTTTATCGGTGCCACAGTCACACTCATCAGTAGTTCCTACCTTTAGCTTTTTGAGTTTGTGATAACTCAATCTGTTGCGACCTGCACGAAGTCTGAAGGTAGTCACTTGTCTACTTCTGCTGAGCTGGTAATATGCATCATTTTTTTTTTTTTTTTTTTTTTGGCGTGTTGCCTGGATGCTTTGCTTCTTACTTGCTCCTGTATCTGCTCTTGATAAAACTTTTGACCTCTTCATAAGTTATGTTTGTGCCAAGTTGAGATAGCGTTCCACCTTCCTTTGCCAATTTGTCAGCCTCATTATTTCCGTAAATGTTGCATTGAGATGGGATCCATAGTACCACAATTCTTTTGAACTGCTGACATAGTTTGTGGAGTGTTACTCTTAGGGCATCCAAGTCAGCTTTATTCTGACTTTTCAGCGCTGCAATTATTGACAAAGCATGTGTAAAGATTCCATATTCCAGGAACAGAGGCAAGGAATAAATTTATTGACTTCGACAAACACTGAGGAAATAAATCAGACAGTTGCATCACAACAATATTATCTTGTTCTGGAATCATAACAGAAGTAGGCAAAGGTAAAGGATCCTGTTACACGCCCATTGAGTCATTCTGGGAATATGGTGTTAGGCCCATATTTTCTTGACCATCGGTACACTAGGGGTGATGTGGTCAGCATCACGTAGGCCGCAACAGAAGTAGGGGTAGACCCAAAAACTTGGGCGTTGAGTGGCAGAGTGGTTAGAACGCTTGCCATGAAGCAAAATTACCGGGTTCGATACCAGGTAGCGTCACAATGCATCAGTCAATTCAGCTGTAAGTGGGTAAACTGAATCCGCTTTTGGGTTTAGGGAAGGCAAAGACAGCGAGGAAAGGAACTGGTGACACCACCTGATAAAATTGTGATCTAGCATGTGTGAAGTCTCTAACACATCACTCCTCTGCGGCAATATTTGGAATGGGACTACCTTTATCTTTTACCAAAAATAAGACGGAGAACTCTAAATCAAACAAAAGAAGTATAACGAAAACATAGAAGTTAACACGGGAAAGGGGGGGGGGGGGGACAATAACGGATAAGCATAACAAGCGGAATCAATCTGATGACATAAATTTTGACACTCAAAGTAATAAATCCCAGGTCCATAAGAATAAGGAACCAAAAGCTGGGACAAACAAATACATTTATATACCTAGGAAGCATAGTAACACCAGACGGCGGAACAAGCAACGACATCAGTAACAGAATGAATAAAACCAGAACAGCCTTTGCAAATATAAACAACATTTGGAAATCTTCTCAACGTTTGTGCAAACACCAAATAAACATTATACAAGAGTTTCGTAACTTCTGTACTTTTGTATGGCCCGGAGTGCTGGAGACTAACAGAAAAGGACATGTCCAAATTATCCTCTTTCCACACAACCTGCCTAAGGAAAATGTTTCGAATTTTTTGGCCTAATACCATCTCCAACCAGAAACTGCTTACACGGTGCAGTCAAAAAGGCATGCACACCATCACTGCGGGCTGACGTTGGAACTGGGTTGACCATGTCCTCAGAAGGGACCCTGACACCATCACCAGAACTACTATGCTATGAACCCCAGAACGACGGCGAAAGAGAGGCAGACCAAAGACAACCTGGCAGAGAACAGTTGAGGCTGAGATGCAAAGTATGAACCTGAGTTGGGGCACGAAGGATGGCCACTGACCAGCTAAATGGGGACAGTTTGTTGCTGCCCTACGCCACTAGGCGTGATGACTACTGACTGCTTTGTCAGTCAGGGGCTAAGGATCCAAGAAGAGAAGATAACTCGCGGAAGGATTGTGTTCCCAAACAAGCTGAAGGTTGAAGAAGATTTAGAACAAACACACCTTCTGTAATTAGGTCGTCGTGACTTCATGTCACGTACATGTCACTGCGACCTACCTAAAATAACGCGCAGTGTCTTGTGGGTATCTCTTCACAGGCGTACCGCGTACATTTTTAAAAATGCAAAACACGAGTACCCTTTGCCTGGTCGTAAAACTGTTAACCAGTGTCAGTAGAACTCCAAGATAAAAAAAATTGTAATAAAAATGTACCCTCTCAAAATTGCGTGTAAGCGGTTGTATCGTGTGCAGCTAGCAATCTGTAGATTATCGTGGTCTTGTTTTTTTTTAAATCTTTTCTGTCTTTTCTCAATATCTACTTCGGTTATATTCTTCTTCGTCAGCTTTCAGCTCAACAAGGAAAATAGGCCTTCCACAAACGTATGCCAAGTCTTCTTGTCCCGTGCCATCAGCTCAAAGTCTTTCCACGTCTTCTCCATGTGTTCTTTAGTGTCACTTTACCTCTCTTACCCTGGGGATTACAGAACAAGGACTGCCTTGTAATGCTATCAACAGGTTTTCTCAATGTGTGTCCTATCCATCTCTAACGTTTTTCTTCTATTCTTTCGTCCCACTGGCACTTGTCTACTTTTTGTCGTCAGGTCCACATTAGTAATCTTGTCGTATCGCTTCAGTCTTTCTATTATACGCAAGCAACCATTTATACAAGTCTGTAGCTTTCTGACTGTTGTTGTTGTATTTTTCCATGTTTCAGAGCCATACAATAAGACTGACTTGACATCTGAATTAAAAATTCTGATTTTTGTGTTGGGCCTGATTTCTTTTGATTTCCGTATATTTCCCTTTGCAATGAAGACCCATCTAACCCCCTGTATTCTTATTTTGATATCTTTGTCTGTCCTTCCAAATGTGTCTAAACTTCTGCAAAGGTATATGCGTGATTCTACACTCGTCCGTCCGTCCGTCCTCGTTCGTCCTGAAAAGGACGGTGGTTGCGTTGTGTCTGTTTACGCCTAAGCTGTGATATCTGCACCTTTCGGTCGACACATCCGACTTTTGCACGGCATTTTTTAGGACCGGGTTAGCCTTCCCATTGCGATCCACATTCGCTCAGCCAGACTGCACTGCTGGAGACTGTTTCCAGGACCACCACGTGGAGGTGGAGTGCGGTCTTGACCAGCTCTGATTCGCTGGTCCTGACGCAGGCAGTCAAGCTATGAGTCGCTGACTGCGTTCTCTATTGCTGCGTCTTTGGGTCCCATTCTACACTGGTTTTCTTAATGTATTTCTTATGTAAGTTTTATTCTATATCTTTCCACTCGTCGTGTTACTTTTTCCCTCAATGGTTCGGATCCATACTTCTTCTTCTTTCTTCTTATACTCTCAGACGTCAACCTGAATGTTTTCAGAGAAAGCAATGGTCAGCTTCAGGCTATTTGTATCTTCATACAGCTTTTCCAGGAATGGTACTGGTGACGGGCATATGGACTTTCTATGTTCCTCATATGTTGAACATCTTTTGCGCTTCAATATGCACGACAAACATTAACATGTCCTTATCCCAGACTGTTAGAGCAATGCTTCTCAAACTATCTACGAATACGGCCCAAATGTCACAGTTGGTGAAACTGGCGACCCATGTAACGAACATAGGAATTCAGCCGCTTACAAGTTCGAGTAAGGGAGTCGTAAGGGACGCAACTGTGATGGGTTACTGTGTTTTTATTTTTTCAACTCGCCCCATTTTTCTTTTCCATCTAAATTTGTTGCGTTCTTTTATTGTTATTAGGAGTTCGCGTTCATGGTTATTAATTCTGGGTTAATTTTCGGACGTTAGGTGTAAATCCGAACACCCGCACCTACGCTGTTTAATTGTAGGGATTAGGGGTGGGGGGGGGGGGGAAGCACGACCCAGGTTCAGCGCTGTAACCAATAAAATTTATTCTGGTAACTGGAATGGTCAGAGGTTTACCTAATATTACGTATTCTTTCGCGCGTGAGCAAAAATAAATTCGCGATTGGCTTGGTAAACACTGAGACATCGGTTGATTATGATATCATTGGACGAGTTTAGATTTAATTTATGTGCAGGCATCAAAATGGGTCAAAGGTCGGCCGAAAGCGGTTTGAGATAGAGAGACGCGACGCGATGACTCACCGCGTCTGTTATTGCATCAGCTATTTCTATTATAAATAACAGCGCCTAAGTCTTTAGCGCGTGAGTCCCAAGAAATTTTCTGCCGTGAATCAACGCCTTATCGTCTGCTCAGCTAGAGAAATTCGGTAGTGGGTATTGTCTATAACTTAATTAGCGTCGTAGAAAGTTCGTTTTATATAAGAGCTTAACACGTTAGAGTAAGTTTTCTGCTAGGATTAAATTTAAATTTTATTAGTCAGGATTGCCATCAATTGCTATCTCATACATAAATTAGAATCAGGGTAGTGTAATTTGTGCCTATAATTTTTCTATGAATAAGTAGCAGTATCTATGATTTGTGTAGCGGCTTTTGAGATATTAACTGTGTGAGGGTAAGCGCTAAGATAAACGGGTGCTCTTTAATATGTAATATGAGGTCTGTGAAAACCGCATTTTAATTATTGATAATTGGTAGTGTATATACGCGAGCGTATTTTGTGTATTTATTAGTTATGCTATTTTGGTAATGTAGTTAGAAGACAAGGGGTGTAAGGGATGTAATTAATATTACTGAGAGGGTGTAGGAATTAGGGGG
The DNA here is from genome assembly GCA_024509875.1 of Oreohelix idahoensis. NCBI lineage: Eukaryota > Metazoa > Mollusca > Gastropoda > Stylommatophora > Oreohelicidae > Oreohelix > Oreohelix idahoensis. The sequence goes on from JAMPIV010017394.1 coordinate 186,464, forward strand.
TTTACAATTTTGTTAACTGATACCTTCCCGGGTCAGTCCTTAAGAAGTAGGGCCGGGAACTTATACCGAGGTATTTTAGTTGTGGTGAATGAAATGTTGTGACGCCTGAGGGTAAGACTAGCACAACAGATTCAGGTCACCCCGTGTCTGGGGTTTACCTAACAGACAGCTAGTTACGTTGGTGCGGGAGAGAGAGATAGGAGAGAACGGTAGGTCAGTCTGACTCTTGGGCAAAAATATCTGTTTATTTGTGGTGCGTAGATTTGTGAGTAGGGGGGAGTTAGTATTTAGGTGACACCGGGGAGTAGATGAATTTAGGGTGTTAATGTGTTAGGGATGAGAATACTTTGAATTGTTGTATAGATGTTGTTATTTTTTCGTTTTACAGTATTTTCACGGCACATAGTGGAGAGTGTAGACTGCCCTAAAACTTACCGCGGTATTTGGCCTTCTCAGGAGCCGAAGGCTCGAGACATCGCCATAGGTGAAGAGAACTGGGGACGCGTTAGTACCGGCGCCCAGTACGTCTGCACCAGTGAAAGAAAGGAGACGGTCTCTTGCAGTGAGGACCCATACCTCAGCGGGAACCGGTCCCCAAATTCAGGAGCTCTTAGCTCGTTAAGAAACACCAAACAGGTTACGTTGCCTGTTGTTTAGAAGATGGCCACAATAAAGCCGTAGGACCTAAACCCGAAGAGGGTTAACTGGGCAGTGGAAAGAATTGTCATCAGCAGTGAAGCATCTACATCCCGAGTCAAGTACATCGTTATTAATACCAAAGTCATCAGCATCAGAAGTCAGGAAAGTAGAGAGGGAAAACATTCCTTTCCGAAGGCTAACGAGAGGAGGGGAGTGACGGAGACGACACTCAGCAGAAGACGGTAGTGTCAGAGATACACTGAACCAAAGCAGAGGACAGAGAGAAGTTCGAGAGTCAGATAGAAAGATTAGAGACAGCCTCTGAGTAATAGCCGGAAGGTCCGTTAGTGGATCAAGGCTTGTGGTACTGTTGTTACCGGTGTAGGACATCCTAGAGGGCATTTAAGACTGTGTAGACATTTAGTTATACGTCTGCAGCGGGACAGTGTGTTAGATTTAATAATAATAGGATAGTTAGGAGAGGCGGCTCTTAATGTGGTGGGTCGATATTACTTATCTATATATTTATGTAGCAGATGTGAAGTCAGCTATGCAAGCTCCTGAGGAAGTTTACCTTTTAACTATATGTCAGGAAACCTGTCTTGCTTCCACCAATGACTACCACCCGCTATGTATGTTATCCCCAATTTATATGCTATAATGTATGGATGTTGTGTAGCTACGTGTCTAGGGTATATGCAATGTATGTGCAGAAAATAACAACAACCACACTTTAAGGTTAATAAACAATTAAGTAAACAACTCCCTATTGAATTTTGGTCTGAACAATTTTTTACAAATGTATTAAGTATAAATGAGTTGATTCATAAAAGATTAAACGTCAAGATATATTTACACACAAATTAGTTTAACTATTAGAGTCTATTATTTCCTGAACTATGAAGTGTTCTTCGTGTAATACTTTTTGTCCAAAATTAAGCACATATTTGGGAAATCAATATTGTCATCATTTTATTTAATCTGGTTGATATAGTAACTGGTGGAGAATATTTCAGTGAATTCACAAGGCCCCAAAACACAGGGCTTATCTTAAGATATTTGTAGAAAATTCTGCGATGTCCTGGTTATACGTCTTCCTCCTCACAGCACTGCTCAGCTTTCAGGATTCAAGATAAGGTAGGGCCCTCAAATCATATGGCCTCGAACAGGTACCAGGGTTGAACAACAACGTGACTGGCTCACTTCAGTTTCACACCCAGAAACTCGAAATATCGAATTTTTTCACTATGTAAGTTAATTACAGGCCATAAATGGTCACACAAGATCTCCTGCTGAATAACAGAACAGCGAAGGCATCTGATCACACTTGTCTGTAAACGTTATTAACTTTACATGTGAAAGTTTAAATTGAAAGTGGCAAGGAACGCTCGTCTTTCTGAGTATTTATTTCACTTTCTTAGTTATGCTCAGCAACCAATCATGGGACTTCCGTTCCTACGCGTCTATTTTCAAAAAAGTTAACCTACAATTTTCAAATCAGGAGACACCCCTTTCTATTGCCTCAATATGGCTAGCTTCAGTAAAGAAATCCCAGGCCCGTCTATATATGTCTTCATTCTACCATATCGCTAGTATTATCTAAGTCATGTTAATCCAGAATGAAAATATTTACTTAGTCTACCGTTCGTCATCTAATGTATAAGGTTTCACACTTCTGGCTATTATTTTTACCATTTTCGTCTTTCCTTTATATTTATTCAAATAACATATCTTTCTTTTACATTAAGATAATATATTTAGACTAAAGAATATTATATATTTAACAACTAATTAGTAGCATTTTAATCTTCATTTTTAGTCTTTATTTTTCCTTTCGTTCGTTTTGGCCATTTAGTTTCAGTTTTAACATTCAAACGAGCTCTATGCATTTCCCCCGTTCTCTCCCTTGTCTTTTCCAAGAAATACACGATTTCTAACTACACTAACTTTCACGCGTGCATGTTGGTTAAAGGCTTGCAAGTCTGTGACGTCACATTGGCATTTTCAACTATCGGCGTTTTACGCGTTAACCCTTTTGGAACCGAGAAATAAAACTAGTCTTACAACTGGGGGGGAATTTTGCGAGACCATATGTGGGCGTGTTGTACATACAGATTGTATTTTACGACATAATGTCCCCCGTTAGAAAAGCTTGCAATGGTAATGCAACTTTCAATATCTGTATGACAACCACGATCCACCTGCTTTTCTCTGCCTCAAAGTGATCATGAATTTATTGCAGTGGGGTCTTTCAAAGTAAGCACAACTCAAGAAAGCTGCCCCAGACCTCTGCAATCCAAGAGTCTAATTCAGCTGCAGATATTACTGTCTGTCCTATGCTGATAGAAATCAAGTTTCACCATTCCTCTTCACTGAGTCTGTCCCAGGACATGTCCAGAGAGTATTAGACGTCCCTCAAGTTTGCAATAGTTATGAAGGATAATCTATAATTGGTGCTGGCAGAGTAATATAGGGGTTCCAGTAATGTCATTATCTGCCTGGCTAAACACTCGGAGTAGTTTCCATCCAAAAGCATCATTCAAAGTCAATGTGCTCCCTCCGAAGTGCACACAGCCTTCCATTGGCCTGAGCTCAGGCTTGACTGAATTTGGAACATCCTTTACTATTTTCCATATATAATTCTATAATGTGCCACTCAAATTGAGGCCATATTCACCACCGTAAACTTATCCTTACTATAATTTTGGTGAATTAATCTGAAATGTGGGGAATGAGTTTCTGCATCAGAAAACAATCCGTCCTTAGCATTGTTATGTAATATGTGTGATCTCAATCCACTGTCCGTCCAATACTTCCAAATGGATTGTATAGGCGCGGTCAACTACCTCTGTTACCGGGCCTTTATACTGCTAAATTAATAGCCATATTGTGAGGTGAGAGTGACATTAGGCCAACTGCCCAACCTTCCGCTCCCCACTCTCCTCGAATGATCACTTAGTTTTGGGTTCAATTCTGGCTGATTATCATCAATGCTAATGTTTGCCAGTTCCCGGACTGCGGCTTCAAACTGAGTCTGGGATGACTGGGTTTTGATTATGTTTTCTCTGGGTGCCATATGCAGAGATGCTAATGTGAATATTTTTGGGGAAGACTGTTTTTGGAAAGGGGTTTTCCTATCCACTGTGTCTACCCTATCCTGTTTATTTATACTTTTACTTTCCTTCTTATTTTTAGGCCCATATTTTTTTTCACGCTGCTTTCTTAGCAGGGGAGTATTATTTTTCCACCCTGTGGAGTTTACCTTGCAGCACTGGTCGCAGGCGTCAACAAATTTATCAATGTCTTCAGCTATACCTGGCCAGAAATATGCTACAGATGTCCTTTGACGTGTCGTACCCATCTTCTGGTGTACACCGTCTGGTAGAACATGTGCTTGTGCCATCACGTTTTCCCTATAACTTCTGGGCAGCACTAGCTCTAGCTTTCCTGTAGAGCAGTCCCTCCTTCATATAAAATTGTCCCTTTCTAGGGTGTGTATGGCTGTTTGGCAGTTTGCCAAAGCAAGGTTTTAATGATTTATCCTTTTCCTGGGCCTGTCTCATCTGCTTTGGATGAATAGTTAGTGGTGGTGTGTCCTCCTTTCTAGGGGTCGACCTGACCTGAAGTGTGGTCATTACAACAGGTTTTACCGGGCTTCCTAGAAACACATATTTCTTTCCTAACACCAGCGGGTAATTAGGGTCTTCACACACGGCTGCTCTAATCACTCCTTCCACGTACCTTGTCTTAACATTGATCTCGGCTACTGGAAGTGTCATGGTGGCTGTTCCCATGAGGGCCCCTTGTATCTCCACTTTCTCTGTGGTATACTGGTCAGGGTGCACCAGGGTTGCACTCACGACTGAGTCATATTCCAATCCGGAATCATAAAGGCACCTAACGGTGGCCCCATTACATAACACTTCTTCACAGGTGGGGGGATGTTGAAGATTAATATGATTCTCTGTCAGTTTCTTCCTCCCCTTGTCCACTGTGATCATGCATGCCGCGCGATATGGAGGAACTTTCCTACCACAGTCAATAGTATTATGATTTTGCATCCTACAAATTTGGCACCATTTCCTTTCTGGGTGGAAGGGTTTTATTTCATTATATTGCGGGTTTCTGTCACGTTGTTCGTACCTGGGCCTATCATAGTTTTGGTTTATTCTTGGGTTATGATCCCTAGTATCAAATTGGTTTTGATTGCCTTTATTATGTTCTAATTGCTTCTTCCTAGCTCCAGCCAACTCTGACTGGGCTGCTAGATATCTTTCAGCTACCCTTAAAATATCCACCAGTCTCTCTGCACCCTGTTCTGTGAGAAACTTTCTCAAGTCTGGAGCCATGGACTCTCTAACCTGCTCCATCATAACCATTTCCTTTAAATCTTGGGTTTTCCCCAGAGCAGTCCATTTCTCCAAATAGGTCTCTAGTCGGGCCGAGAACTGGTGGTAGGTCTCCCCCGTGAGTAATTTAGCCTGTCTAAATTTCTTCCTATAAAATTCACAGTTTTTCTCGTATCTGACCAATAGTGCATGTTTAAGAATGTCATAATCGTCTTGGTCATCTTTACTGAGCTTGGAAAATACTTCATAAGAATTTCCCCTAAGTCCCTGGGATACTTTAAGGCTCCACTTATCCTTCTCCAACCCATATGTTGTAGCTAAACTTTCAAAACGGCTAAGGAAGGACTCAATATCATCGTCTTTCTCAATAAAAGGATCCAAATGAAACCCCATGGCTGATGAGGAGGCCCCCTGGCTTGCAGCTGAGTCGGAAGTGGATGGGCTAGTTCCATTTTCAGGAGCATGGCCTTGTAACTCTAACTCTCTTAGTCGTAACTCATGCTCCCGCTGTAACCTTTTATCTTCTGCTTCCCTTTCAGCAGCCAGTCTTTTGTCTTCCCTTTCCGCCTCCAACCTCTTTTCCTCCAACTGCAGCCTCTTAATCTCAGCCTCCCGATCAGCCTCTAATTTCTTAAGTTCTCTAGCATCTTCTAACATAATTCGTTTCTCCTCCGCAAATCTATCAGCCTCTAATTTCTTAGCCTCCCTAGCATCTTCCCTTTCTCTGGCTATATATTTATCAACCTCTGCTGTAACATAATCAATTAAAATCTGTCCCTCCATACCCATTTCCTTCGCAGTCTGCACAGCAGAAGATCTGTACTTGGCCAATTCTGCCATCTTAATATTCTAACCAATGTGATTTAAATAAACCAAAATATCTAATTAATATCTAATTAACAGGACAACACAGAGCAATGTCAATTCACCAAAACCTCCACTTATTTACTTATTATATAACTTTGGAAATCCCGGACGAGCCAATCCCACTATATGTGGTGGGTCGATATTACTTATCTATATATTTATGTAGCAGATGTGAAGTCAGCTATGCAAGCTCCTGAGGAAGTTTACCTTTTTAACTATATGTCAGGAAACCTGTCTTGCTTCCACCAATGACTACCACCCGCTATGTATGTTATCCCCAATTTATATGTTATAATGTATGGATGTTGTGTAGCTACGTGTCTAGGGTATATGCAATGTATGTGCAGAAAATAACAACAACCACACTTTAAGGTTAATAAACAATTAAGTAAACAACTCCCTATTGAATTTTGGTCTGAACAATTTTTTACAAATGTATTAAGTATAATTGAGTTGATTCATAAAAGATTAAACGTCAAGATATATTTACACACAAATTAGTTTAACTATTAGAGTCTATTATTTCCTGAACTAGGAAGTGTTCTTCGTGTAATACTTTTTGTCCAAAATTAAGCACATATTTGGGAAATCAATATTGTCATCATTTTATTTAATCTGGTTGATATAGTAACTGGTGGAGAATATTTCAGTGAATTCACAAGGCCCCAAAACACAGGGCTTATCTTAAGATATTTGTAGAAAATTCTGCGATGTCCTGGTTATACGTCTTCCTCCTCACAGCACTGCTCAGCTTTCAGGATTCAAGATAAGGTAGGGCCCTCAAATCATATGGCCTCGAACAGGTACCAGGGTTGAACAACAACGTGACTGGCTCACTTCAGTTTCACACCCAGAAACTCGAAATATCGAATTTTTTTCACTATGTAAGTTAATTACAGGCCATAAATGGTCACACAAGATCTCCTGCTGAATAACAGAACAGCGAAGGCATCTGATCACACTTGTCTGTAAACGTTATTAACTTTACATGTGAAAGTTTAAATTGAAAGTGGCAAGGAACGCTCGTCTTTCTGAGTATTTATTTCACTTTCTTAGTTATGCTCAGCAACCAATCAGGGGACTTCCGTTCCTACGCGTCTATTTTCAAAAAAGTTAACCTACAATTTTCAAATCAGGAGACACCTCTTTCTATTGCCTCAATATGGCTAGCTTCAGTAAAGAAATCCCAGGCACGTCTATATATGTCTTCATTCTACCATATCGCTAGTATTATCTAAGTCATGTTAATCCAGAATGAAAATATTTACTTAGTCTACCGTTCGTCATCTAATGTATAAGGTTTCACACTTCTGGCTATTATTTTTACCATTTTCGTCTTTCCTTTATATTTATTCAAATAACATATCTTTCTTTCTACATTAAGATAATATATTTAGACTAAAGAATATTATATATTTAACAACTAATTAGTAGCATTTTAATCTTCATTTTTAGTCTTTATTTTTCCTTTCGTTCGTTTTGGCCATTTAGTTTCAGTTTTAACATTCAAACGAGCTCTATGCATTTCCCCCGTTCTCTCCCTTGTCTTTTCCAAGAAATACACGATTTCTAACTACACTAACTTTCACGCGTGCATGTTGGTTAAAGGCTTGCAAGTCTGTGACGTCACATTGGCATTTTCAACTATCGGCGTTTTACGCGTTAACCCTTTTGGAACCGAGAAATAAAACTAGTCTTACAACTGGGGGGAATTTTGCGAGACCATATGTGGGCGTGTTGTACATACAGATTGTATTTTACGACACTTAAGTTGAGACCCCCACCAAGTATAATTCTTTAGTCTTAGATTGGTTTGGGCAGGGGTGACCGAGAGCGTGTTAGGTAATTTTATATTGTGTCTTTTCACTTAATTTGTTTCTTTTTTCCCCCAGGTTTGTGCGACCTCGAACGTTATTTATTTTGCTGTGTTATTGATTTTGTTGTTTAATAAACTATAAAAATGTACTCTGGATCAGTTTATCTTAAACTATACTGTACTTAGATGCTTGCCTGTATAGTTGTGTCTGTGGACTTTAGTGAAACCTTATCTCCTTTCTGGTAGTCAGAGGTGGTGAGACAGTAGCTCTTACATAAGTAACAAGTGGCGAGGGAGAGTCAATCTCGGTTCTCACCCTCGAAGTCTCATCTTTCCACATTCCCTGTCATTCTCATCTAAATCTATCTTTTTCAGACTTTCTCATAACTAGTGTCTTGTCTCTATACTCAGAGAAACTCTAAACTTAAAGCCACTTTGTGACAGCAACACATTGCTACGTTTCAACCAATACCCTTTAGCTCCCCAAGGAACATGAGCTTTCAGCGTACACATGCCATGCCCTCTTGTCTCGTGCCAACGACTCAAGGTCTTTCTATGTCTTTCTAATCATTTTCACTTCAGTTCTCTTCTCCGTGTATTTCTTGGTCTACCTCTGCCTCTCTTGCCTTGGGGATTCTAGAACAAGCGATGCTTTGAAATGATATCAAAAGGTTTCTTCAGTGTGTGTCCCTCCCATCGCCAGGGTCTTTTTCTCATCTCTTGTTCCACTGGCACTTGTCTGGTTCTCGTCACACGTTCCACATTTGTGACTATGTCGCAACATTTCAATCCTTCTATTCCAATCAAGCACCTATTTATGAAAGTATCGCGATGTTTAACGCGAACCAATTTTGAGGCGGCACATAATTTGAGAATCACTGCGTTACAGACCTGATAAATTAATACTGTCAAGGAAAGGAATAAAACCCTTTCCCCCTCAAACCCTGTTTATGACAGCCACTTGAGATTCAGACGCCATATATCTTGGTACCCTTGCCCCACTGAACTCTTGGCTCTTTTTATTCTTTTTCTATATGCGGAAATGACAGATCAGAGGCGTCACTGTCAACTTTGTGAGCTTAGTGGTGGGCTAAGCAAAACAGGAACACGGAAATTATCTTCTAATTTCTCCAGTTGAAGTTTTAATTTGACTACCTTTCCATCGTTTATACATGATCCTACAGCTTCATAAGCACCATAGGTAATAACAAAAATGTAGTCCTATGGCACAGTCTTCCTGTATTTCTTTATTTAATTACACTGACAAACAACATTTTTCTTTCTTATATAAGAATAAGTGTTCTTAGGTCAGTTTCTTGCGCTGATTTCAAATTTGAAATCCGTTTATCTCTATCACGTTCGCTCCACTTCCACTACACATTACTGGACACAAGTATATTTTGGGCCTTTATTTAGTCCGTATCATTTTTTATATAAAACTTTTAAAAATTAATAAAATGCAAAATAATTCTACTTTGTGTAGCATGCCTAACCAACCAATATACGTGACATATGTTACGTTATATCAAATAGTTACTGTATTTTTATTTCTGAGTGAAATTAGTGTGCTAGAAGTTGTATTGAATTTCGGCTTATTATCTGTTCTGTACGTGTGCGTTATTGCTCACGATGGGGGTTTTTTTCATTTTTTTTTTTACACCATTGCTAAAGAAAGCTACATGAACTTTATTTCGTGTGCCCAATGCAGTCCCATATTATTCTGGTTACGAAAAATCGCCATTCTTTGGTTAATTGTGAACACGACAAATCACGCTATGGATTGATATTACTGCTTGACTCTAGGGTTTATTTCGAAAATCTCCCAAAATATTGAATCGGTTTCGAAACCAGTTGCCCTCACGTGTGCCGTTCCCATTCAATTAACCGTTTTTTATTGCTATTTCTTCCCCGCTTGGCTTAACTGTAAGCGAGTTCGTTTCCTGTTATGCCAACATAAGATTGGATCCATGCTAACGTGACTTTGCATCCAGTAGTAATTAGGTACCTTGTTCCGACGCAAATATTAATCTGTAGACACAGAGAAACTTGTTCAAAATATTCATTTGCTATGTGCAAAATGTAAAAGGGCTTCTATTATATCTTCCAAGGGCCTGTTGATTTCATAATCATTTTCTTATTGAAAGTACGTATATGTAAGAAAGTGATTGCTACTTGGCCGTGAAGATAGTTTTACAATGACTATGCGGATTTTTTAAGGTCCATTTACTTGCCTCACGGAAATTTTTAGACTAATGTTTGTCCATTCCTTGTTGGTACCATTCAGGGAACATTATGCTGCCCCTAGTGTTCAGGAATCGTTGTCAGTCGTCAGGACCATAAAAATGTATATATCACGAGCCATTAAAAATGTTGACAGCATCATTTTGACCACCGTCCATAATGTTTGATGTACTCTAGCGCTTTCGTCTTAGATATTACAAAAACTAGGGTCTTTAGATTTTGCAAATTAGCGATTATCTCTCTGAGGTGGAAGTAAAAGACAAACAATTCGGTACTTGTTACATAATTCCCATGGATGGAATATTTCTTTATACTGACTGGGAAATAATCTGGTTCGACTGTTTATTAAACACGCAAAGATGGGTAATGATCTATTCTCAAATCTATCGTTTTTCCACCAAGCAGGATATGAGATTATTGTGATCAGAATATGGCTGTAACATGTCCCTCAAAAAGACAAGTATGTGCCCTATGTTTTGATTATCCACCGACGAAAGTGTCACATAACTAGGTTTTGTGCGTTTGGTGTGTAGTGTCTTTTTACCAATTTTCCCAGAGAGTTTAGTATCAGCTCCAGATCTTCTAAAACAGCGCAGTGGCAATTGATACCAACACATAGAAATGTTAGAGAAAGAAAAAAAAAAATAGTAAGGCCCACAGATATTACTTTTGACTCACAGCTCCTGCTATTTAAATTGTCTTTATACATCCGTGCTTGCGTTGTTTTGGATTACGGCCGTTAGTTTAGTCTATAATTTTTTTCTTTTAAGATGTTGCTGGTGGCTGTCAACCATTTGATTCATAGACTTTTGTTTTTTTTTTCATTTTACGCTGTGCATATTTTCCAGCTTTACTCTGATGAATGATTTGTAAAAGGTGAACATTGTCTTGTTGCTGGCTCCCAATAATAATAATAATAATAAATTCTTTAAGCACCAAACACGGCGCATAAGGCAGAAACCAGTGCTCTCCAGGTTGTTCGTTGTAACGCCACTCCTCTTAGCTCTTGCACATTATTTAGGCCCAACGTTCTTCCTTCTCTTATTATTGTTCTTCTGAGTGTTTCTTTTGGTCTTCCTTTTTTCCTCTTACCCTCAGGAACCCAAGTGAGCGCCTGTAGTGGTATTCTGTTGTTTTGCATTCGTAGGACATGACCGATATATGACCATCGTCTTTTCCGTATATAGTCGGAGACATATTTCTGCCTAGAGTCTTCTCTTATTTGTCGATTAGTCTTGAATTCTTTCCAACTGATGTTCATGAGTTTTCTAAGACATTTTGTCATAGTGTTTCTCGAATGTATTCAGCTTGTTCTCCAATGATTTTGTTATTTTCCAACTCTCACAGCCGTATGTTAACACTGAGATAACATTTGAATTAAACAGACGAAGCTTGGTATGTATATTCAATGATCGTAATTTCCAAATGTTATTGAAGGCGCTAGCTGCCATTATAGCTCCCAATCCGTTACCTTTTATGTTTTAGAATATTTATTAGTTCTCTGCTGCTTTATACTAATTTGTCTATATGCTTATTCTAGTTAAGTTGTCGGTCTAATATCATTCCTATGAACCTACACATTTTGGCCGTGTATACTATTTGTTCATCTATTTGTATATCAGTTATACCATTTTTAGTCTATACTTGCTGATAAGAAAGTTATATTTAGTAATTGCGTCTTTAAATTGTCATCGTTCATGGGTCCTATAAACGATAGTTTTGTTGGTGTCATTAAAATGACCTCAGCCAATGATGCACTTTTTTGGGTGCTAAAGGCTGGCCCGCCTCACAACGCGTGTCTGTAGAAACTCCAAACTCACAGTCGTAAACCAAAGCTGCGGTGTATAACACCTGCGTCACCGGCACATTTCTATATGGCAGCGAAACATGGACAACCAATGCTAAGCAAGAAAGAAGGCTCAATATCTTTCCTCTACGTTGTCTACACCACAACCTCGGTATTTCGTGGAAAGATAAAGTGACAAATGTCGAGGTGTTGTCATGTGCTGGCCTTCAAAGCATGTATAAACTGCTTGGACAGCGCAGACTACGCTGGCTTGGCCATGTCCGCCGCATGGAAGATGGTCGCATTCCGGAAGATATCTTCTACGGACAACTGACAGATGGCAAAAGAATAGTTGGGCGACCGCAGCCAAGGTTCAAAGATGTGTGCAAGAGAGACATGAGAGCACTGGACATAAATCCAGCACCCTGGGAGGGTGAAGCTGCCGATTACACCAAGTGGCAATGCCCTCTACGGCGCCACTTCAGATTAGGCGGAAAAAAACTCAACGGGAAGCAGAAGAGAGGAGAAAACGTTGAAAGAAACACAAGGAAAAAAGCAGCTGAGGCCTGTCACCTCTTGGGCGCATTCCCATAGTTAGTTATGACTGCAAGCACTATTATTATTATTATAAATTGGCTGGGCGTCCTGTTATGATTTACTTTCACAGCAAGGTGCTGGCGCCGTTAGGATAGCCCTCTGTTCGATTCTGGTAAACTTTTGACTTATATTTCTGTTGTGTTGTCTGGTGTCCACTTTCCTGTCCGGCTAAAACCCATATTTATTTACTTACTTGTTTGTTTATTCCTCAGCAACTTGTGTTCCGCTGCACGCTTGTGTACTGCGGATGTCTGCCTGGGTGTGCTGCGGATGTCTACCTGGTGTGCCCTAACATCAGGCAGAATACCCCAAATAATGGTACACTAAATTAAATGCTACAATAAACTATTACGAAAGAATCGCACATGCACAATTTAAAAAATTATTACCAGGGCTGAGGAGTCGGAAATCGGAGTCGTGGAGTCTGTCGTTTTTATTTTATAGTAAATTTGTAATCGGTAAAAAATGTCCGGACTTCGACTCACAATTTTATGCCATATGAATAGTGAAAAACTGTTGTCGGAGGTTGTAGTCGGACTTCTAAAATGTCAGAAGTCGGAGTCGGAAAATTTTTGGGCAACTCCACAACCCTGGTTATAACCATCCACCAATCGCCCACATAAAACCCTGGTTATGACCATCCACAAATCGCCCACATAAAACCCTGGTTACGACCATCCATCAATCGCCCACATAAAACCCTGGTTATGACCATCCATCAATCGCCCACATAAAACCCTGGTTATGACCATCCACCAATCGCCCACATAATATTAGCATACGTTGTCTTATGAATACAGCGAATTTTCAGTACGGTGTTTAACATACCCACCAACTGAAATATTATATAGTGCCCTGGATTTTGAATGGAGCTTAGGTGTGCCCTAAAGTGGAAAACGATGCGGAGCACTGCCGTAGCAGATACTGCCGTAGCGGAGTGAAGTGTTAAAGATTGTACTATACTATGTCTCGGCTTTGTGTTGTGGGGGGTGGCTGGTTCCCTTCCTAGATGCCTTTTGCCTTCCCTAACGCGAAATTGGAGACATGTACCTGTTAATAACTGGGTTGACTGGAGCGCAGTGGTGTACTAAAGGGGGAGGCGTGAGGGAGGCGGTCCGCCCCGCGTGACAGCCAGGAGGGGGATACCTTCGGACACTGTTGTGATAGTAGTTACTGTTAAAATTATACTTGCAAATTTCTTTTTTATGTGGGGGGGGGGGGGGGGGGGGGGGGGGGGGGGGGGAATGCCACAGTTAGGATTAGTCCTAGGTGTGCGAACCTGCTGAAGCGTGACTCTACCAGATTTCGAACCGGGTAATTTTACCTCCAGAAGCAAGCTCTCTATCCATATTGCCAGTCGACGCTCTAGTGCTAATGAACATAGGTTTTCAATAAAGTTACGCCAAGCCTTCCATCCGTGCTGTGTGTTGTCATGTGTTCTTATACTTTTCATGTCTGTCTTTAGTTCCTTGTTCTAATATAACCGACGGACTCTGCGGTGCAACATTATTATTTTTAAAGTTTCCTGTTCCATGTCTTCTTAAAGATTTTTTTTATACTTGGACATGCGCCCTAATATAACCGACTGGGATGAACGGGACGCGCCTCGCCAAAAGAGGCAAAAATTTTATTTAAAAAAAAACAGACCGTGTGAATGCTTAGCGCAGGTTTCGTGTAGGAGGACCAACTGCAGTGGTAACTCCGTGCTCCGTGGGAAGCGCACATTATAATGACGACATTGATGACTTCTGTTATCATATTCTAACAACGGCTTGTCGTAGTGTCTTCTGTTTTGTGTCTTCTTTCTCCTTCTTTCTTTGTTTTGTTTTTTGTGAGTGTTTTGTGTGTGTGTGTTTTTTTTAAACAATACACTACGTATTCAGTATGTCTCTGCCAAGATCTCCCTTCCTACTGTTTCTTTTTTTTTCATCTTTGCCTGCTTCAGGTCACGAGCTCGTAAAATTGAGCAGCATTTCTTTATAAAAAGTCCTGTTTCCATGTTCTTCTTATTGTCTGTCAATCAGTTTCTGTAAGTGATTAACAGACTTTTATATTACGAGACTAACGAACACATGGAGAAGAGAACTGGAGACATGAACACATGGAGAAGAGAACTGGAGACAGAACACATAGAGAAGAGAACTGGAGACAGAACACATAGAGAAGAGAACTGGAGACAGAACACATGGAGAAGAGAACTGGAGACAGAACACATGGAGAAGAGAACTGGAGACAGAACACATGGAGAAGAGAACTGGAGACAGGACACATGGAGAAGAGAACTGGAGACAGAACACATGGAGAAGAGAACTGGAGACAGGACACATGGAGAAGAGAACTGGAGACAGAACACATGGAGAAGAGAACTGGAGACAGAACACATGGAGAAGAGAACTGGAGACAGAACACATGGAGAAGAGAACTGGAGACAGGACACATGGAGAAGAGAACTGGAGACAGGACACATGGAGAAGAGAACTGGAGACAGAACACATAGAGAAGAGAACTGGAGACAGAACACATAGAGAAGAGAACTGGAGACAGAACACATGGAGAAGAGAACTGGAGACAGAACACATAGAGAAGAGAACTGGAGACAGAACACATGGAGAAGAGAAGTGGAGACAGGACACATGGAGAAGAGAACTGGAGACATATAGAAGAGATGAGGACGACGTTGATAGACCTTGAGCTGATGACACGGGACATGAAGACTTGGCATAAGTTTAATGAAGGTCTATGCTCACTGGGGAAGCTGATGGGTGATGAAGATGATGAAGATGATGAAGATAATGATAATGATGATGAACTTATCAAAAGATGCACATAAAACTTGGTGCCCCTCAAACACAACAATAAAACCATACCCTACAGCTTGTTCCTTGACTCGACGTTTGTCGCTCAGCTGCTATTTTAACCAAACAACTCATCGATTCCCATTTCCTTGCAGCATCCTAGCAATGAAGAGGCTGACAAAGGCAGGTAGAAAGCTACCTCAACCTGATATAAGCATGTGACCCAAAGACGCAACAATAGAGAATGCAGTCAGCGACCCATAGCTTGACTGCTTGCGTCAGGGTCAGCGAAACAGAGCTGACCAAGACCCTACTCCACCTCCAAGTGGTGGTCCTGGAAACAGGCTGCATCACTGCAGTCCGGCTGAGTGAGTAGGGATCGAAGAGGGAAGGCTAACCCGGTCCCAAAAAATGTCGTGCGGAAGTCGGATGCGTCGGCCGACAGGCGCAAATATCGCAGCTTCGCTGTAAACGGGCACAACGCAACCAACGTCCTTTTCAGGACGAACGAGGAAGGAAGAAGATATAAGCATAACATGAAAAGCTTAGGGGTTTTATCGGGAACTGATGCAGGAAACACATGTGAAACAGAGCGATCACGCCACCTAAAAAATTATACATTTTTCCAGCTCAACAGAACTGAATGGAAAGGTGGTCTTCAGACTCCGAGCAGGCCACAACAGAATGAGATGGCATCTAATCCAGTGGTTCTGAACATGAGGCTTATGACCCCCAGGGGACCATGCTATATTTCTAGGGGGCCATAGTAAGATAGTAAAGTACCTTTTTTCCAGCTAACAGCGATTATGACGGGGACCAGAAAGTTCAACGAGGCTTAGAAGAGCGCCATGAGCAAAAAAAGATTGAGAAATCCTGGTCTAGTCAACAAGCTTGGGATGTGAACCTCTGATGTGTGGGTGTGACAGCGATGGAATGACTGCTTA
This sequence comes from Oreohelix idahoensis, assembly GCA_024509875.1. Lineage (NCBI taxonomy): Eukaryota > Metazoa > Mollusca > Gastropoda > Stylommatophora > Oreohelicidae > Oreohelix > Oreohelix idahoensis. The sequence goes on from JAMPIV010017394.1 coordinate 202,498, forward strand.
GCATGTTCTGTAGGGGTGTCCAACATATGAGGAACATGATCATCATCGTTTTCTTTTTCGCTTCATATGGAGCAGAGTTATCACATCAGCTGGTTCACATCAGCTGGTTCTCTTAAAGGAAATCTTCACCAAACATTCACACGCCCTTACAGGGGAGGTTTCTGTAATAATTTGTTTTGCATGATTAGGTTCTCAGTCTCGTGCACAACCTCATAATGGGTGCCATGTACGACATGCATGAGGGTGCGGTAGTCGTATTCTTTGTTTTGTCCCTTGAGAGAACGGGTCTCAATCATAACGTATTTCAAGGTCGAGAGTTTTGTGGGGATTTCAGGATGAACACTGACTTGTAATGCTATAACTAGTTTCACCAGTGTGTGTCCTGTTCTTTGCCAACATCTTCTTATCTATTGTTCCACTGACACTTGTCTGGTTCTTGTCACTCGTATGCGTGTCGAGAATTTAAATATCCCAAAACACAAACATAAGTACAGTGTATCATTTTATTTTCATACGCCACATACAAACACAGATTCTCCAACTTCTATGGTTGTGTATCTATTCTGTATTGTCATGTTATATCTCTCAATCATCCCTCTAATCCCAAACACACATTAGTCACGCATAATTTACGTTCTCGTACCGTATTTTTCCTGCAGCGAATTCAAAAGACCGTAAACCTCATAGCTTGGTGAAGGAAATTTTGTAGTCAGTAAAAAAAATGAGATCAGTTCAATTCGGCCGTCTCGCTTGCCAGGTAGTTGTTGACAATTATTTCTGAGGTGGACACCTAACCTAGCAGCTATGGCAGTTTTCAAATGAAAGGTAAAGTCATTGCATTATTATTATTAATATTAATGATTTCATGTATTCTTGCAATATTTGTCATTGCTGTTATCTTGCGTACTTATTTCAACTTTTTTTTTTCCGGTCCACTATTGCCATGTAATGTGTAATGTGCGTATCTGAGTCAAGTATGTTGCACCAGCTGCTGTGAACCAGTAATGTTGTAAGGCTTATGTAGTGTTGTCTGTCCATCGGCGGCGTTGTCGTCCCCGTGCCATAAACCAGATTGTTTTCTGTTGTAGGCGAGTAGTGGTAATTTGGTTGAAGTGAAGAAATGTTCGATACTGCCTTCAAAAATACCAAAAAAAAAAAAAAAATCAGCGACGCAGTTAAAAGGGGAAGGGGTTAGGTTTAGGAATCCTAATCTTTAACCCTATGGCAACAATCCACTTCTGTCAACGAAAAACTGTTTGGAGATGTCGGGAACCTTGAGTTGACTGCTGCCTTTATTAGAGTCATAAATGTGGAAGTCTGAAGCCGAACGATGAAGAAAGAAGAAGAAGAACCCTAACCATAATCCTAACACTAACGACATTGGCGAATTATAGTTGGATGGTGTCGAAGAACATGACCCACTCTTCTTCATTTCAACCGGTAATTTATCGTGCTGCATTCTCATGAGATGGTCAAACCCTTTTCTTTTCTATCTTTCTATTTACACTTGATGTGTCCTGTGTAGTTAGCCGGAGTCTCTGAGGAGACAAAGAACGAACATGACAACTCATCCCTCAGGCAAGTCGTAAAAGACAGCAGTGCGTTCACTGGCGTCCAACTGACCAAATGGGAGTTAGAGCGCTGGTTTCTCGCGACGGGATCGATTCGCGGTATCGTCATGGTCCAGTCCACTAAGCTGATATGTGACTACCTTTACATTTTACGTTCACTGGTGTGGACATGAATATACATTTTGCACATTGAAGATACCAGCCACCCCATCAACATATTTCATTTTCAATAGCCGTACGTTCCGGCTATCTTTCATTGTGAGGTTTTATCGTACTCTTTGCTACCACAGTCAAACATGGCCACTGACCACAGCAAAAAAAAAAAAAAAAGAAGAACCACATCTCGCGAGATGACAAGATAAAGAATAGCTATTTATGTTAGCGGGGGACAAGAATTATAAATCATGACATCCCAAACAAACAAACAAACAAACAAACAAACAAACAAACAAACAAACAAACAAGTAGGATCTCCATGCTGCATCAAAAACATCATCATTATCATCGCCCCGTTATGGAGCATGGGATCACAGCTAAAGATGACTCCTTGAGCCTTGAGGAGGCTTGCAGCAAAGTACATACTTTTTCAGTGTTGGTTTCTGCAGTAGTTTCTTGTACATGTTGAGGTTGACAGTTCCGTGCACAATATCATATTAGTCGCTTGTCACGACATTCAGTAGTCGTAGTTTTTCTTTACCTCTACATTTTCAGTTTTTCTTGCATCTGGTTATGGTTATGGGACAGATCTGGTTATGGTAATGGGACAGATCTGGTTATGGTAATGGGACAGATCTGGTTATGGTAATGGGACAGATCTGGTTATGGTAATGGGACAGATCTGGTTATGGTAATGGGACAGATCTGGTTACGGTAATGGGACAGATCTGGTTATGATAATGGGACAGATCTGGTTATAGTAATGGGACAGAAGAGCATGCAAATCTAACAACGATGAGTGAAATTTAGAGCTTTTTTAGCTTCAAGAATTTGAAACACGACAAACGTACACAGCTCTGGTGATCTTAAATAAAAGTGGTTAGAACAACATCTTGTCTAAGCCAATCCAATTAACATAACTTTGTCAGTCATAATAGTGACCTTCTGTGACCCACACAGATACTTCACGCATGCCAAGGTCGTTATTATTTAGACTTTATTTTGCTGGTTCTGAATTTATTCTGGAACTGCGTGTCTTTCTGTTACACCATAACACCTTTATCCCCCTACATTCATTTCTTCGCTGGCCTAGGTCTAATGCAGGAGTTCTCAACATTTTTAGCACAGCGGGCACATTTTAGATTTCTGAAGAGGTTACCAACCACATATCGCGATTTACTTATTTAAAAAAACGGTTCATGTTTACAACGAAATATACAGAGTACTTATATAAGGCTGAGTAACCACATTTAATGAAATAATTATTCAGAATTGAAAAAAAATATATCTTCAAATCATTAGGCACTGGTCAACTTTTAAAGTTTGAGGTGTATGTTCCAGCACGCAAACAATCATCCAGATGAGCATCAGTGAACCATGACCTGTATTCTGATTTCGTCTTCTTCCTCTTCTTCTTCTTCTTCGTACACTCTCAGTCGTCTACTTGAATATTTTCAAACAAGGAGTGTCAGCTTCAGGCTCTTTCCACGGCCATTTGTGTTTTCTATGTTCCTCGTATGTTGGTTCTTTGAGTAGCAGCTTTTGAATATAACATAACTTCCTGTGTCTATCGGCACAATTTTTGGTAACCTTTCTGGAACTACTAACCGCTAAAACTCACAGATAAGCTTTGGCGGCACCATGGCGCACGCGGGCACTGCGTTGAGTACCCCCTGGTCTAATGTATGGATTCTTTCCTGTGATTTGGGCCTCTTTAATTGTCTGGTGACGGCTGCGGACCTCTTTGATTGTCCGGTGAAGGCTAAGGAACTCTTCTGAGAGAATAAATATATATGGAGCATAACAAATTTTTTGTTTTGTTTTTTTAAATATAAATAATTTAATTTATTTCAAAGAAAACTCGTTAAGTTTGGTTTAGTTTTGATTTTATCGACCATTCTCATTCCCACGGACAGCCCCATCAGTGCTCTGATCTCTTTAGATCACACAGGGAGAATCTCAGCGCAGTGCACGGACTCCGTAGCACCGGAGAGGATCACGATGTGTGATATCAGGAATCACACATTCTATAAATACTTTTGTGGCGTGTAGGTTTTCGCCCTTATCCGAGAAGGCTAGGCATCCAATCTCACTACCCAGGAGATACGGGTGAGTATGACATTATTAAGACCCACTGGTTCTGAAAAAATCTCCATCAAATATATTCCCTGTAATGGGAACCGAACCCAGTACCTTTAGAATTAGAAGCGAATTCTATACATACTCTTACCCTGGTTAAGCTTACATAGTAATAATGAAATGCAACAAACAAACAAAAAATTCTATGAAATTCTTTAAATGCAAAAATGTATGATAATTTTCGGCGTAAAAATTTTGCTGAGAAAAAATTCAAATTTTTAAGTTACGTATAGGGACCCTGTAGAATCCATTCAGGGATTCCCAAAGGGTCCTGTGACCACAGATTAAGAAACCTTGATCTTCTGATGTTTTTATACAGTTTGAAATCCGTCACAAGCTAGTTATGGGCCATTGAACATAGTTTAAAGAAATTATCTTTGATTGTATTCTTTCTTTCTTTTTTTTTTTTTTTTCGTGTTGCTATTTTGTGCGATCAGGCGTGACGTTGAGCTTTTCTATCAGTTTCAGTCCAACCGCCAAGTTGTGGGGTCTTTTTGAATTTCTGATATCTTTTTGGTTTTCTTGCTTTTCAGCTTGTGGTTTCCTTACTAAAAGATCAAGGATCCCGTTACACGCCCTATAGAGACATATTGGGAATGTGGTGTTAGGGCCATATTTTCTCGACCGTCGGCACACTAGGGGTGATGTGGTCAACATCACGCCGGCCGCTTTAACCTTCCCAGAGTTGCTCTGGTACCCATTTGGGTCTGGGTCGACCCAGGAGCCGTTTGCGGCCTAAAAAATCCCACCTCATCTGGGGATCGAACCATAGACCACTGAGCTAGGAAGCCAGTGCACTAACCACTATGCTACCGCGTCTCCCTTCCTTACTAAAGGACGCTTCTATTCATCCATAATTTTTTGGTTATTTGTTTGTTTGTTTGTTGTTATTATTATTATTACTACAATCCCCAAATCTTTCATGTCAAATTTTGTGCTGCTTGTCTCTCTCTCTCTCTCTCTCTCTCTCTCTCTCTCTCTCTCTCTCTCTCTCTCTCTCTCTCTCTTTAAAAAGAAATTATTGGTCCCCTTTCTTATGTGCCCTGGTTTGGTTCAGTATACACACCTTTCCTGTACGTTAGCCAACACTCCATTCGTTAGACATTCCCTATCCACCACAATCTATGCGGTGGCCATGATGTTGGCTATTTGTGATGGTCTATAGCGGCTGTTTTATATTGGTAGCTTTACAGAGCAGTTCGTGTTCTGGCGTTCCCAGGGTACGACATGTTGGATACCAAACAACACACGGAGAAAAGAACTTGAGACAGAAATAAGACAGAATACATGGAGAGACACTGAGAGGATGGCACAGGACGGGGTGGCTAGGGGTATATGTGATTTAGACATTTGCTTCAAGGGCAATTGAAAAAAAATATTGATGATGATGAATGATGGTGGTGATGATGTTGATGAAGATGATGATAATGTTGATGATGAAGATGATGATAATGATTGTACAGTCAACATACGCGCCTATTTTTCTACCACTTTCGACATAGTCCAGTATTTGTTATTTCTTTCTAGTAATTTACCTTTCACTATTTCTTCTTTGTATTTTCTCCCTATCCTTTCCCACGACCTGTGTATCACGTCTTTTGTTAGCCAATGTATGAGGCTGTTTTGTTCTCACGTAATTCAAGGTCGACTTTTGTATATACTTGTCTTCTTCTCGCCGTGAAGGCTTTCATTGTTACCAGAGCTAAGGATGTTTACAGTGCAGACTGGGAAAGATAAGTTGGCGGGATTATGTATCGATCCTTGACAGAATTCATGTAGTATTTTCTTTATATAACGGTTCGTCTTACTGTTTTGTATTGTTTTGTTTCATTGTTGTTATTACATGAGGTTATATTTTTTAAATACTGTACTAGTAGTTCTCCGAAATTTTAAAATGATGTCACAGTTTACCAAAGCTGTGCAATTTAGTGACTCACCAGGCCTGCGCTGTATTGTCTGCTTTACAATACCAGAGGGCGTAGTCGATCATGTCTGTTCATACCATCTTGTTCTCATTACTATTTATTAGGGCTAGGATGGATTTTAAAAAATCTTAATAGATTAATCGAATTACATTAAAGTTAGTTGCTTATCCTTTACAGGACGTGGCAATCAACCCCAGCTTTTATTGGCTGTTTGTGATTTTTCTAGGCAATTTTTTTTCATTCAGTAGTTTGCCATTGCTTTCTGAACGGTACGGCGCTTATACCATTGTTAAAAATCCACACAAAGCGATCTGCTACCAAACCGCCTGCAGCAGGTTTCGAACCTGGTATATCTGGATTATGAAACTGCGTTCATATCCATTAGGCCACAGACGCCGAATTACATTAAGTGACAATTAATCGATCAATTCCGAGTAATTTGATAAATTATAAACAAAATCATAACAGTTTTTAAATCAATAAGGACTTTATTGTACTTGTTAAAAGGCAACATCGTCCTGAAAATATAATGAAAATTCTGAAAAGTTACAACCAAATATTTTATTATTATTGACCATACTTGCCAAATTCCATATCACAAACCACTGACATAGCAAATTCTCTTGCATTTAAACAAAAAACATAAACATTGATAAAAATAAAATAATTTTTTTTAAATCAATTAATCTATTAAATTAATTGTAAACGATTACTCGATTAGTTAATCGTTAAAACCATAGCCCGACTATTTAGATATTCTATTGTTGACTTCTTTCCACGCCACGATTTCAACTTGTCCCGTATCTTCTTTTATCGTCCACTTTTTTTATCCCTTTCTTTCAATCTCTTAACACATTAACTACCGCAAGTCGCTGTCAGCGGCTCACAAAATAATCACATTTGGACCGCAAGCCGCTCAGAGTGCCAATCTAATTTTAGTAATAAAACGAATGAAAAATGTACTGAATTACTCTCTGATCTCGTTCGAGATTTTAAGTTGCCCCCGGAAAACAAATTCCCAAAGCATGGTTGTTGTAGAACAATGGAAAATTGATATTATGTTCATATTTTTCAGCGTTTTGGGTTAGTTACCAAATCGTCTAAAACTGTTTACCGTGGCAACTAGTGATAGGACTACAAAAAATGCGTGTACATCTCGTCCAACGGCTGAAGAGGATAGAAACATGTTTCAACAATTGACTGATAGATCTAGCTACGAGGACAAGAGTGAAAACGGTGTGCACATTGATTGAAATTGTGATTTTGAAAGAGATGGGGTGCAAGCAGTTATAATTGTGAAAATATTGCAAGTCCTTGGCCATCGGAGGGCAGTTAAATAGCAACAACCTGTATTAGAGTTACAACCGGTGTTTA